>RCUC01163782.1:0-71992 GCA_003697995.1 Taxidea taxus jeffersonii | reverse complement strand
CATCCTCGCCAGCATCTGTCATTTCCTGACTTGTTCATTTTAGCCATTCTGACTGGTGTAAGGTGGTATCTCCTTGTGGTTTTGATTTGTATTTCCCTGATGCCCAGTGATGTGGAGCACTTTTTCATGTGTCTGTTGGCCATGTGGATGTCTTCTTTGCAGAAATGTCAGTTCATGTCCTCTGCCCATTTCTTGATTGGATTATTTGTTCTTTGGGTGTTGAGTTTGCTAAGTTCTTTATAGATTTTGGATACTAGCCCTTTATCTGATATGTCATTTGCAAATATCTTCTCCCATTCTGTCAGTTGTCTTTTGGTTTTGTTGACTGTTTCCTTTGCTGTGCAAAAGCTTTTGATCTTGATGAATTCCCAATA
This sequence comes from Taxidea taxus jeffersonii, assembly GCA_003697995.1. Classification (NCBI taxonomy): domain Eukaryota; kingdom Metazoa; phylum Chordata; class Mammalia; order Carnivora; family Mustelidae; genus Taxidea; species Taxidea taxus. Next base: position 71,618 of record RCUC01163782.1, on the reverse strand, counting down.
GTTCATTTTTTCCCTTGCTTCCCTTGCCTTTGGCGTTGTTCCTAGGAAGAAGTTGCTTCGGCTGAGGTCGAAGAGGTTGCTGCCTGTGTTCTCTTCAAGGATTTTGATGGATTCCTTTCTCACATTGAGGTCCTTCATCAATTTTTAGTCTATTTTCGTGTGTGGTGTAAGGAAATGGTCCAATTTCATTTTTCTGCATATGGCTGTCCAATTTTCCCAACACCATTTGTTGAAGAGGCTGTCTTTTTTCCATTAGGTATTCTTTCCTGCTTTGTCGAAGATTAGTTGACCATAGAATTGAGGGTCTATTTCTGGGCTCTCTATTCTGTTCCATTGATCTATGTGTCTATTTTTGTGCCAGTACCATAGTGTCTTGATGATGACAGCTTTGTAGTAGAGCTTGAAGTCTGGAATTGTGATGCCACCAACTTTGGCTTTCTTTTTCAATAGTCCTTTGGCTATTCGAGGTCTTTTCTGCTTCCATATAAATTTTAGGATTATTTGTTCCATTTCTTTGAAAAAAATTGGTTGGGATATTGATAGGCATTGCATTAAATGTGTAGATAGCTTTAGGTAGCATAGACATTTTCACAATGTTTATTCTTCCAATCCATGAGCATGGACCATTTTTCCATTTCTTTGTGTCTTCCTCAATTTCTTTCATGAGTACTTTATAGTTCTCTGAGTATAGATTCTTTGCCTCTTTGGTGAGGTTTATTCCTAGGTATCTTATGGTTTTCGGTGTAATTGTAAATGGGATTGACTCCTTAATTTCTCTTTCTTCTGTCTTGTTGTTGGTGTAAAGAAGTGCAGCTGATTTCTGTGCATTGATTTTATATCCTGACACTTTACTGAATTCCTGTACAAGCTCTAGCAGTTTTGGAGTGGAGCCTTTTGGGTTTTCAACATATAGTATCATATCATCTGCAAAGAGCGATAGTTTGACTTCTTCTTTGCCGATTTGGATGCCTTTAATTTCTTTTTGTTGTCTGATTGCTGAGGCTAGGACTTCTAGTACTATGTTGAATAGCAGTGGTGATAGCGGACATCCCTGCCATGTTCCTGACCTTAGCGGAAAAGCTCTCAGTTTTTCTCCATTGAGAATGATACTTGCCGTAGGTTTTTCATAGATGGCTTTGATAATATTGAGGTATGTGCCTTCTATCCCTACACTTTGAAGAGTTTTGATTAGGAAGGGATGTTGCACTTTGTCAAATGCTTTTTCAGCATCTATTGAGAGTATCATATGGTTCTTGTTCTTTCTTTTGTTAATGTATTGTATCACATTGGTTGATTTGCGGATGTTGAACCAACCCTGCTGCCCTGGAATAAATCCCACTTGGTCTTGGTGAATAATCCTTTTAAGGTACTGTTGGAACCTAATGGCTAGTATTTTGGTGAGAATTTTCGCATCTGTGTTCATCAAGGATATTGGTCTGTAATTCTCTTTTTAGATGGGATCCTTGTCTGGTTCAGGGATCAAGGTGATGCTGGCCTCATAAAATGAGTTTGGAAGTTTTCCTTCCATTTCTACTTTTTGGAACAGTTTCAGAAGAATAGGAATTAATTCTTTAAAAGTTTGGTAGAATTCCCCTGGAAAGCCATCTGGCCCTGGGCTTTTGTTTGTTTGGAGATTTTTGGTGACTGTTTCAATCTCCTTACTGGTTATGGGCCTATTCAGGTTTTCTGTTTCTTCCTGGTTCAGTTTTGGCAGTTTATATGTCTCTAGGAAGGAACCCACTTCTTCCAGATTGTCAAATGTGTTGGCATTGAGTTGCTCATAATATTTTCTTATGATTGTTTGTATTTCTTTGGTGTTGGTGGTGATCTCTCCTCTTTCATTCATGATTTTATTTATTTGGGTCCTTTCTCTTTTCTTTTGGATAAGTCTGGCCAGGGGTTTATCAACCTTATTAATTCTTTCAAAGAACCAGCTCCTAGTTTCGTTGATTGTTCTGTTGTTTTTTTGGTTTCTGTTTCATTGATTTCTGCTTTGATCTTTATTATTTCTCTTCTCCTGCTGAGTTTAGGCTTTCTTTGTTGTTCTTTCTCGAGCACCTTTAGGTGTAGGGTTAGGTTGTGTATTTGAGACCTTTCCTGTTTCTTGAGATAGGCTTGTATCGCTATATATTTTCCTCTCAGGACTGCCTTTGCTGTGTCCCACAGATTTTGGACCGTTGTGTTTTCATTATCATTTGTTTCCATGTATTTTTTCAATTCTTCTTTAATTTCCTGGTTGACCCATTCATTCTTTAGAAGGATGCTATTGAGTCTCCATGTATTTGTGCTCTTTCCAAATTTCCTCTTGTGATTGATTTCTAGCTTCAGAGCATTGTGGTCTGAAAATATGCAGGGAATGATCCCAATCTTTTGATACCGGTTGAGACCTGATTTATGACCCAGGATGTGATCTATTCTGGAGAATGTTCCATGGGCACTAGAGAAGAATGTGTATTCTGTGGCTTTGGGATGGAATGTTCTGAATATATCTGTGATGTCCATTTGTTCCAGTGTGTCATTTAAGACCTTTATTTCCTTGTTGATCTTTTGCTTGGATGACCTGTCCATTTCAGTGAGGAGTGTGTTAAAGTCTACAACTATTATTGTGTTCTTGTCAATGTTTTTTTTTTTTTGTTATTAATTGGTTTATATAGTTGGCTGCTCCCATGTTAGGGGCATAGATGTTTAAAATTGTTAGATTTTCTTGTGGACAGACCATTTGAGTATGATGAAGTGTCCTTCCTCATCTCTTATTATAGTCTTTGGCTTAAAATATAATTGATCTGATGTAAAGATTGCCACCCCAGCTTTCTTCTGAAGTCCATCAGCATGGCAAATTGTTTTCCACCCCCTCACTTTCAATCTGGAAGTGTCTTCGGATCTAAAATGAGTTTCTTGTATGTAGCATATTGATGGGTTTTGTTTTTTTTATCCATTCTGAAACTTTGTGTCTTTTGATTGGGGCATTTAGCCCATTTACTTTCAGGGTAACTATGGAGAGATATGAATTTAGTGCCATTGTATTGCCTGTAAGGTTATTGTTACTGTATATTGTCTCTGTTCCTTCCTGATAATACTTTTAGGGTCTCTCTTTGCTTAGAGGACCCCTTTAAATACTTCCTGTAGAGCTGCTTTGTTGTTTATAAATTCTTTCAGTTTTTGTTTGTCCTGGAATCTTTTTATCTCTCCTATTTTCAATGATAACCTAGCTGGATAAAGTAATCTTGGCTGCATGTTTTTCTCGTTTAGTGCTCTGAATATATCTTGCCAGTTCTTTCTGGCCTGTCAGGTCTCTGTGGATAAGTCTGCTGCCAACCTAATATTTTTACCATTGTATGTTTCAGACTTCTTGTCCCATGCTGCTTTCAGGATTTTCTCTATGTTGCTAAGACTTGTAAATTTTTCTATTAGATGGTGGGGTGTGGACCTATTCCTATTGATTTTTAGGGGTGTTCTCTGCACCTCCTGGATTTTGATGCTTGTTCCCCTTGCTATATTAGGGAAATTCTCTACAATAATTCTCTCCAGTATACCTTCTGCTCCTCTTTCTCTTTCTTCTTCTGGAATCCCAATTATTCTAATGTTGTTTCGTCTTATGGTATCACTTATCTCTCGAATTCTCCTCTCGTGTTCCAGTAGTTGTTTGTCTCTCTTTTGCTCAGGTTCTTTATTCTCTGTCATTTGGTCTTCTATATCACTAATTCTTTCTTCTGCCTCATTTATCCTAGCAGTAAGAGCCTCCATTTTTTATTGTACCTCATTAATAGCTTTTTTTTATTTCAACTTGATTAGATTTTAGTTCTTTTATTTCTCCAGAAAGGGCTTTTATTTCTCCTGACAGGGTTTCTCTAGTATTTTCCATGCCTTTTTAGAGCCCGGCTAGAACCTTGAGAATTGTCATCCTGAATTCCAGATCTGACATATTACTAATGTCTGTATTGGTTAGGTCCCCAGCCTTCGGTACTGCCTCCTGTTCTTTTTTTTTTTTTTGGTGAGATTTTCCGCCCTGTCATTTTGTCCAGATAAGAATATATGAAGGAGCAAGTGTAATACTAACAGGGTGGCAAAGACCACAGGAAGATGTGCTTTAACCAAAACAGAAGAGACCCCAAATCTTGGGGGCGGGGAGAGAAAGAGGGTAAAAAGAAGTTCAGAAAAGAAAAAAAAATTAAAAAAAAAAAGAGAACACAAATAAAGAAAAAAATATTAAAAAAAGTAAAAATATATATATGTGTGTTAGACTGGTGACTAGAGCAGGGTTACCCACTTGATTTTGGGAGTATTTTGGTCTCTTAGAAGAAACTATCTCCCAAAATTTTAAAGAATGCAAAACATATATAAGGGTAAACACAGTGAAGGGATGGAATATAACTATAAAGATTAAAGAAAAAAAACTTTTTTTTTTTTTTCCAACAAAGGAGTTGATAAGGTAAGTTGGTAGGGAGAATAAAAACAAACAAACAAAAAAAGTGGAGAGAACTTCCTTGGGCTGGAGACTAGATCAAGCCCGTTACTAGATTTGAGTGTATTTTGATCTATTAGAAGAAGTTGTACCCCAAATTTTTAAGAAGAAAAAAAAAACCCTATGTGTATACAAAGAATAAAGTTAGATACAGTGAAGGATAAAATATGACTATAATAATAAACGTTCAAAAAAGATTTTTTTAAGAAAGTTATTAAGATAAAGTAGTTAAAAAAAGTTAAAAGAGGAAAGGGTAAAAGTTAAAAAAAAATAGCAGAAGACAAAAAAAAAAAATTAATTAACTTTGCAAGACTAAAGATTCATGGGGAGAAAGCCAAGAATTCCATGCTTTGCTTTTTCTCCTTCTCTGGAATTCCGCTGTTCTCCTTGTTAAGTGAACTTGGTCTTGGCTGGATTTCTTGTTGATCTTCTGGGGGAGGGGCCTGTTGTAGTGATTCTCAAGTGTCTCTGCCCCAGGCGGAATTGCATCGCCCTTACCAGGGGCCGGGCTAAGTAATCCTCTCAGTTTCGCTTTCTGGGGTTTTTGTTCCCTGAATGCTTTCCTTAAGAGTTCTGGAGGACGGGAATGAAAATGGCGGCCTCCCAATCTCCGGCTAGGAGGAGCCGAGAGCTCGGGGCCCCAGACTTCAGTGCGCCTTCAGAGAAAAGTGCTTAATCACTCCCATCTCCCCAGCCTCCAGCCATGCTTGGAGAAAAATGTGCGCAATCAGGCCCCTTTCACTGGCCTCTGGCTGCGCTCAGAGGTCACCCAGCCTGTGACCAAGCATTTCTGTCTCTGGCACAGCGTCTCACCTGGAGTCTCCGAACCCCCCCAGATCTCTGGGCTCTCCCAGGTTGGAGTCTCCCGGGATCTTGGGGGACCCCACGCACAGAGCACCAGCCCGTGTCACAGATTACGGTTCACGGTAACTCCGAGTTGAGAGCTCACTCCTCGGTTCTGTCTCAGCAGCCGGCTTCCCCGCTCTATTACCTGTGAGCTCTGTGACACTCAGACACCCCCGATCCTTCTGTGACCCCGCGGGACCTGAGTCCACGCTGTCCCCATGAGGTTTTCACCCCAGTTTAGCCTCTGGAGTGATGTCCCTCCATGGAGCCGACTTTCAAAAGTCCTGATTTTGTGCTCCGTTGTTCTGCTGCTTGCCGGGAGCCGGCCCCTCCCCCCCAAGTCTATCTTCCCCGTCGCGTTGGATTCACTTCTCTGCTGGTCCTACCTTTTAGAAAGTGGTCGATTTTCTGTTTCTAGAATTGTTGTTCTTCTTCTCTTCGATCTCCTGTTGGATTCGTAGGTGTTCAGAATGGTTTGATAGGCTATCTAGCTGATCTCTCAGCCTGCTACTTCTCCGCCATCTTTCCACCTCCCCCCTAGAATTAGTTTTAATAATTTTAATTTTTCTTATTAAAATAAGGAATTTCTCAGGGTAAATAGAAAGGACTGAATGCTCACCACATGTAGACAATTAACAGTTTTTCCCAACTAAGTTTTCCCTTATCACTATGGTAACAGCCAAGTGGGTTGGCTGTTTCTGATAACATCATTGATGGCAGGTCCTTTCTATATAGTCCAGTAAGTGATTGTCAGGGTATGCTTTATGCATTGACTTATGTGCTAGGCAAATTAGGGGCTATGATTTTTACAGAACAAAGGTCCATTTACAGATACATGTTTTGGGGATAAGGTGATTCATTTTGTCACCTCAGTTTATTCTAAATCTCAGAAACTTCAAACTTCTATGTAAACTACTTTTGTGTATCCAGGGACAGATGGAAAATTGGACAGTGCTTTAACTTGATGGAACTGAAAATGGAAATTTTGAGTAGATTTCTTCAAATGGTATTCCAAAAAACTCTCTATCATCCTGTCATTCCTAATGAATGGAGGTAAATGTTTTAGTTACTCTTAGGTAAACACTGGGGATTAAAAACATCAACTTTTTTTTTTTTTCTATCATAGACACTAGATACAGAATGTATAGCTATTATTATGATGACTTTAATGCCTCATCGTAGTAAAGGGACAAATTAAACTGGAAGGATGTACCTTCTCTGATATACACTATCAAATTTAGTGTTTGTTCAATACTTAAGTACAGTTGAATATTCTGTGATTTATAACTCAATTAAGTTAATAAACATTTTCTTTACTCATAGCCATATTATAATAAAATATTCACTTTATGTATTTAGAAATATGTATAGTTTTATTCATATTTATGATAAATTTTCCAAACTGCTTTTGTAAGAACCCTGATAAATTCTATTTAGACTTAACTCTTTCTACTAAGTCAAAGCAAGAAAAGAGTAATTATTATAAGTAATAAAAAAAAAGAGTTAAAAAAGCTCTAAAGATAGGCCTTAAAAGACAGGAACCACATAACTCCAGGAATTATAGCAATAAAAAAAAAATTCACATTCTCTTTAGAGAAGAACTCCCTTGTTTTAATCATGACTAAAGACCTTCCATTCCTGAGTACCTCTGCTCCAGTAAAAGTCCTGAGAAAGGAATCAGCCTAGCCTGGGTGTGCATCCTTTATACAGGAGCCCACATTCTGTGGTTGGTAGCTTTACTGGAACCACATTAGACAAAAGATTTATCAAGAAAATTGAGCCTAGGCTAACATTCAACATGCACACTATTTTTATTATTTATGTTATTTTCTTAATACATCTTACACACACACACACTATTTCCATATATATTCATTTCTAAGAATGCCCTTGTCCACAAAACTGACCCACTAATAATTGCAAACAAACTCACTGACTTGTCAAAGAGAAACAATGCTAGAAAATGTATAGCTGAAGCCTGCAAAGGCCAATGTCGTGAGCTTCTTTTCTCTAAATCCAGGATCATTAGGGATTATTATGGATTTATGGAGGACTCAGTATTGAAAATATTGCCCCAAATCATGTGTAGTGGAAATGAAGAGGAAAGGCAACTTCTTGTATAATCCTCCAGTCTAAAGCCTTCTGAGAACCTAATTTTCTAGTCCATTAGTCACAACTCATGAATTATTGTAGATCCTGACCCTGGGCCATCACTCCTTTTAAGCAAAGTGGAAAAGAAAACATAATGATTGAAGTTTTTGCCTAATCAAATAATTTTCCTTTTGTCCTTAGGGAATTCCTATTAATGAGGCAGTATATTCTTGCTCACTGCTGTTGTCCGCATATTTTCAGAGCCATATGTAGCTTGGGCAAGAGGTTTGCCATTCCTTAGATAACACATGTGAAGCACCACCTGATTTCAGTAGCTGGTGGGGAGGAAATGGCATGTACACAAGGCACTAGAGAAATAGGCACTTGCAAGTGCAGCTTGTGTGTCCCTTTAGGGGCTGCCCAGGCCTCACTTACAGTGCCAAGTCTGCCTGATGCCTCAGAGTGGCTATGCATTCTAGCTTTACAGCTAGGAGGCTGAGAGAAGGCTGCATTCATGTTGTCATCTTAGGTTCACCTGCTGGATAAATGGTGGGGTACTGTCACCTTCAAGGCTCAGTGATAAAACAGAATCTGTTCTTCAAACCATCTGCAAATCCTTCTGGATGGAAGTCTAATTTTATGACTCCACTTTACCAATTCTGTGTTTCCCTAATTTGAATTTATGTTGCCTTTGAATTTATGGTAATCTTGCAAGTATTGATGGTATGAGGAAGGTGTTTTGTTTTGTTTTCTATAGGGTAAGCACATAATCTTCAGTCAGATAAGGTACAGTAGAAATAAGTCGCAAGGGATTTGGGAAAATTGAGATTCTTTAATGCTCTTAGCTCCTTAACAGTATGATTAGCTTTAAAATGTTCTTCTAGCATCCAGTTGCCAGGAAATCCAGTAACTTCCACAATCAGTCACTTTATATTATTTTCAAAAATAGATATATTATTTTCAACAAATAGATATAAAATAGATATAAACAATAGATGGATTTAAACAATAGATATCTCAACAATACATAAAGTCCTGAGAGATAAAAATTTCAAATTTGAGTTAGCTTTATATTTTAATTTAATTATTCAGTTCTTCAAAAGGAACCTTAATTTCTTTGGTAAAAAGCATCTCTTTTTTTATTGATCTACCATAGCAGTTGCCCTTTACCAAAGTTTGCCAAAGCTTACTATGACGCGACATGGAATAAGGTGATTGATGCAATTGGCACTAAGAGGCATGTGATGGTTCCATCTCATCTAGAATTTGAACAGAGACTTCAACTGCATTTGTCCAATCTGAGTTTGATAACTAACACCAAATACTCCCTATTTCATGTGGATCTTTTTAAAAAAATATATTATTATTAATTAATTAATTAATTTGCATTAGAGAGAGAGAGAGCGAGCGAGCACACAGGAACAGGGGAAGAGGCAGAAGGGGGAAAGAGAAAATCCCCAGCAGACTCTGTGCTGAGCTTGGAACCCCCTGTAGGGCTCAACCTCAGGCACTCAACCAACTGAGCCACCCACACACCCCAGGCACTTTTTGTGTAATTCCACTCTGGTGTCAGTTTTTCTGTTATTTAGCTTATTCAGTTATCATCAACAAACTCCAACTTCAGCTAATTTAAACAGTAATGGGGGTAAAGGAAAGTGAAAGATTTATTTTAAGAATTGTGTACCTTAGAAAATCAAAACCACTGTTATATAATACGAAGTTCTCAAGATGCCCAAAGTCAGGCAGCTGGAGCATCTCAGTAGTGTGCACATTGGGGGCATCTCTTTAGGAGAATGTAGCAATACTGCCATGCTAACCACTTCATCCCTAATGTGTATCTGGAGAAAAGATTCTGAATTGGGTCTTATACAAGCAGTGGGGAGCTGACTCAGGATTAGCAGGCTCATCAGAATCTTTGTGAGTAGAAGAAGGCTGATTTCAAGGGATGTATATGTAGAAGATAATAAATTATTTGTTTCAAAAAGTTCTATTTACCTTTCTTCTTTGGAGATTGTATTTTACTTGAATAGAAATTTCTCAATATGTAATTTTCAAAATAATTATGATCTCCTCTCTTTTTGCCTGCCTCTCTGCCTACTTGTGATTTCTCTATGTGTCAAATAAATAAATAAAATCTTTAAAAAAAGGTATCTCATTCAATCCTAATCTTTACCTGGGCTAGTTGTGATTATTATTCCATTATGTAACTTGTCTAAAGTTGCATAGCTAGGCATAGATTTATTTTATTTTTTTAAAGATTTTATTTATTTATTTGACAGACAGAGATTACAAGTAAGTAGAGAGGCAGGCAGAGAGAGAGGGAGAAGCAGGCTCCCTGCTGAGCAGAGAGCCCGATGCAGGGCTCGATCCCAGGACCCTGAGATCATGACCTGAGCCGAAGGCAGAGGCTTTAACCCACTGATCCACCCAGGTGCCCCTACCTTCTTTTTCAAAGGTATTTACTCAACTGAACTTTCTAACCTTTTCTGGTTAAGCTTAACTCTATTCATCCACACTTCCATGCTAAAAATCGTATAATTATTAACTCTTCTCTTAAGCTCTTCTCCTTCAATCAAACCCCAAATTCACTTAAATATATCAGAAATATATCCCAAACTTAGCCATTTCTTTTGATCCATTCTTATTATCCTGTTTAGTTCTGTCCCTTCATGTCTTTCAACTGCAACAACCTGGTAAATGCTCTCATCGATACCATTTTTATCTATCTATCTATCTATCATCTCATGTAGTGACCAGTTTCAACTTTACAAAAATATTTAATCACTTTTTTTAACTCAAACATTTCTGTTGGTTCACCATTGTTTTAATTATAAAATAAACACTACCATATGGTATAGGAGTCACCCAACCAGCACACAATTTGGCCTAAATGTACTTCCTTTATCTAATCAAACATAATCATCCTTATCCTCTCCAAAATCTTTTGTCTCAGCAACACTTAAATTCTCAAATATCAAACATGGCAACTCAGACTTATATTTTGGTTCCATTGCCTTACACAGACATTTCTTCTGCTAGTGATATCCTTTCCTTAATTCTCTTCCTGCACATTCCTGTTCATTACTCAAAACACAACACACATGTGACTTCCTGGCCGTCTCTAAGTGCTCACTTCAAGAGTTCACATGTACCCAAGTGCACTGAAATCTGTGAAATAAATAATCTAGGAAAATCAATATGAATTTATTATCATTTTTTATTAGATTTCAATTTTTTCTTCATGGCTATTTTACTGAGTAACTTCTAAGTTTTTCAAAAGCAAAGGACATAGTTAACACACCTTGGATATATCCAGTGTCTATCACTGAGCATGGCTTATATTTGCTATTCTGTAAGTTTTTAATCTAATAGTTCAATAATTGAATTTCCTAAAACCAAAAACATAACACTTACCAACCACAAAATATTCTGAGTTGTAAATGATCCTATATTACTATTAAACCCTTTAAAATGTGTAACAATATCTATTTTTCTCAGAAGACCTTAGAAGTTACCTACACATTGTCTACATTGTTTTATGTGTATTAAGGAAATCTAAACCTTTTTCAGGTGTTCAATGTAACAGTGACCTTGGTTCACTCTTTGAAAATTAACAGTGGAGAGAACTATTTTAAAACAGCATGCTTGTTTTGGAATCTTGTCTTACACATTAAGATAAGGGTGTTGGATTAACTATTTTATAAAGAATGTATTCAGCTGATCAAGTATACTTTGATGTATCCTTGAGCATTCATCTTACTAGAATGAAAAGAAATTTCCCATCAAAGAGGTTCTCACTAAAGCTTGGCCTAGTGGGAGGTGGAATGTGTACTGAGGGAAGAAGAAGCAGATTTCTCAGTCAACTTGCACTCTGAGATCTATGCAGATATGCCAGAAATGAAAACCTTTAGATATGATTTCAAAATGCTTAATTTATTTTTCAAAAAAATGTTTTACACATAGCAAGTCTAAGAAATATTGACTTGATAGCTCAGAAACCTAATGGAGACAAGCGAGTAAGAAGTTTTATTCTCTTTAATTTTCATTGAATGTAAAGAATGTAAAGGACAAATGAAAACAAAGCAAAACACAGTTAGGTCCTTGAGAGGGTTATGTTTCTGCTCTTTGTGCGACCTCAACATTGTGGATAATTGGAATAGGATATGTTTTTAGTACTGAAATCAGTAATTGTCTCAGGAACACCAGTATTATGTGGGGCATCTCCATGGTACAGGGTAGTAACTCCATACATTGACTCATTTAATAAACACTGCCAGACATATTCTAGATTCTGAGGGTGCTGTGGTACAGAAAAGCCCTTTGCCCTTGAGGAGCTTTCCTTCTGCTGGGGAAGAAATACAGGGAAATATAAACCAATGGATTATAGTATAATGACACTAAGTAGATGGGTAGTATATATGTTAATGTGGTCAGGGAAAGGCTCTGTGAGCAGGTGTCATTTTATCCAGACTGTACATCCATCAGTATGTTCTAGTAGCAGCAAGAAGAAGGCAAGTGAGAGCAAAGCCTCAGGTGGCAGTAGATGAGATCAGGAAGTTGGGTGGAGGCAATATCTTTAAGACATTGTAGGTTATGATAGTGTTTACATTTATTTTATTTTGATAAGAAGCCAGTGGTCAATGTAAGCAGGAAAGCAATACAAGATTTGTATTCTTAAAATAAGACTCAAGTCATTGAGTTGTGGAAGTAGAGACTAATTAGCAGTAATTCACTATCCTCAAGGGAGAGGGAAATCAGAGCATACATTTAACACTGAATATGGTCAGAGGTGGGATATATTTTGAAGGTAGAGCTGATAGGACACGTTGGTGGGATGGCTATTGTATTATTGTGTTACTGTGCCATTTCAAAGTACCATAGACTGGGTGGCTCAAACAAAAGAAATTTATTTTCTCACCATTCTGGAGGCTAGAAGTCTGAGATCAAGGTGCTGGCAAGGTTGCTTCCTTCTAAGTGCTGTGAGGTAAAGTTTTATTCCTGGTCTTTCTCTTTGGCTTATAGGTGACAATTTTCTCCCTGTGTCTTCTCATCACCTTTCCTCTGGACCTAACTGTGTTCATATTTCCTGTTCTCTAAGGATGTCAGTCATACTAGGTTAGGGCCCTCTCTAATTACCCCCATTTTATTTTAATTCCCTTTGTAAAGGCCTTATCAATAAATATGATCATATTCCACATTACTGGGGTTTAGGACTTCAAACATATAACTTTCTTTGGAGGGGGAGACACAGTTCAGACTATAATAGATACAGTTATTTGTGAAAAAAGTTTCCTGGCATAATTACTACTTAGTTATTGACCTAAGCAACGAGAGGGTTGAAATTTATATTAATGCAGAGTAAGAACGTATTTGGTCAAGGGTAAATATGATCATAGTAATGGAACCAAGATTCCTGTTTCAGATATCTGTGGTGGAAATGCTCATTAGATAGTAGGATATATCAGTCTGAAACTCAGAAAATAACATTAGGGCTAGAGACACACATTTGAAAAGTATCAAATACACATTTGGAATGCATCAGCACAAAGATATTTAAAGCCAAGGGATGGGATGAGAATACCTAGAAAGTGAGTGTGGAGACAAGAGTTCTGAGGACTTGGTCAACGGACACTTGAAAAATCTAAAGGTCAGAAAAAAAAAAAAGGAACAATTATAAAAGGAAATTGAAAAGCAGCAATCATTGGCTTAGAAGGAAAACCAATATGGATATGACTTCCTAAGAGTCAAGGGGAGAGAGTAGCTCAAGGGCAGGATGGTCAATGGTGTCAGTGCTGTTGTGAGAGAAAGGTGGGAACCAACTGAGAATTTACTTTTGGGTGTGGAAAGATAAGGTTCTATGACCATGGAATGATTCTTTCAGAGGAGCTGTAGAATGCAAAGTTGATTAGAATGGGATGAGGACAAAAAGGAAGATGAGGACAAAGGAGCAGCAAATTTATAGTACATTTGGTGGCATTTGCTGTACAGATGAATAAATCAAGGAAGCTGCAGGTAGGCAATATGGGATCCAGGGAAGGTGGGTTGTTTGTTGTTCTGGTTTGGTTTTAAGTTGAAAAATATTGCAAGACGTGTCTGTGAACTAAAGGAAAACAATCCAGTAGTGTGTGAAAGTTTTATGATACAGATGAGAGAGATCCATTCCACAATATATTGTGATAGGAAGGCAAATTTTATGGAAACACTTATGAGTGGGTTATTAGATTCGTTGGTGGGAAAATGAGGTAATTCTAATCTGATGACTGCTGTTATTTTGGTTGTTCCTTTCTAATGAAATCACAAAATATTTTCATGATATACTTTCTAAAATGTTTGCTTTAAAGCTTTATGATGTATGGCAAAAGGCATTCCTATTGCAGGTTTTATATTGTGCTTATAATGATACTAATGGGTTTTACTCCTTGTTTTAAAACTTATGAGAATATTTTTGTAGAGTAGTATAAAGGCTAAGGATTCCAATAAGAGGTTGTAAAATAAAATTGAAAAAAAATAGCAGAATGTTTTATTTTAACCCTCAAGGAGCATTAAAGCCTTTTGACTAGTTAAAGCAATTTCATATGCACTGAAGAAAGAGGAAATAAGAAACTAAAAATATGAGATTAAAATAATTTCTATTATCTCCTTTATATCTCCCTTACTTTCTTTATCTCCTTATATTTATCTGTTGTTCTAGTTATGTAGCTTTCTTTGTTCTTTCAATCACTTTTTACTTTCTAGATTACTCATGTAGAGGTAACCTCAAAGATAAATTTCTCATAATTGTTTAGTCTGATTTACCATCAGGTGTCCATATTTTTTCCAGACTTTAAATCAGTTTTGAAAGGTGAAAATATAATTATCTATTTTGAGCTGGGAAATGGAAAGGCAAGGCAGGAGACACTTCTTAGCTTCTTCTGTGAGAGATTGCGTTGTCTCTCTTGAATAGTTTCAGATATGGGATTAGTAACCTAGAACTAATGGTGGGTCAGATAGAAGAAGAGGTGTATGTTAGAGGTTAGAGTCATGATTACTATTGCCAGGTACAAGTGAATAGTGACTGGATGGGGCATGGGGAGATCCTGGGGTGCTGGCAATATTCTATTTCTTGTCGAGGGCACTGTGTCTGGTTCCCGCTGCTGTGTCATCCAATAGACTCCCCAAGGGCGATCAGCTTCTACCCTTTCTCTTTCTCTCTGTACTGCCCTCCATTGTATATACTCCTCAACAGTTCAGCCTATTGCACACTGTGTCTCTCATGTTTGACCTTGTATTTATCTCTAAGTTTAGAGATAATCTGGAAAGGAAAAATAGAAGGATTAAGTCAATTAAAGAGATAGGCAATGATTGTGGAAGAATTGTTCTACGATACTAATGCATTTCCTGTGAAATAAATGCATCCTGAAGACATTTTCTCTTAGAGTGAAATTTTTTCCAGATTTGTCATCAGTGCTTTAGGCAAACAGCCCCATGTTGGGTACCTAAGGTGGAAAGAACTGTGGCTTATATGCAATTTTCTTTAACTCTATAATACTTTTTTGTCTTTTGTTTTTATTATTTGATATAAGGTCACAAGATTGCCTTTTGCCCTTCAAGCCGAGAAATTATTCCTCAATGTCTGTAATTTCCTTAATTAAAGATTACAAACATGAATTCTGAGAAACTCTATAATTTAAACATTTCTTCTAACTACCAATTTTCATTATTTTTTCTTCCTTTGGTAGCAGTTTATAGGATATTAAACTATAGAAATAAAGTTTGTGAGATATGGCTTTATCTAAGGTAATATAAAGGTTAGAATATAAAATAAGAATCACTGCATTTACTGTGATGGCAGATTTATAAGATATGGAAACCATATCGTCTTATTTGAGGATAATCATGTTTTATCAACTCAACCAAATTAGTTGGAACATATTGCTTGGTGGAAAGGAGCTGAGCCATTATTTTCTAATTTTTAAAAATATGTACTGCCTTTCAGAAACTTATGGTGACATTGCAAAGTACACATGACAAATTTTAAACTGAAAATGTTATAAAAAATTTATCTTGTGGGATAATGCTAAGTTTTACCTGAAGGCTTATCTTCCGTAGTGGCAATGATGGTGACATTGCACCATTTAAATGCATTTATATTGAGATGATAAAACATGGCAAATATTGGTTCCGTAGAGAATTGCAGTAATTGCTCTGACCCTAAAGGGTAAAACATTAGGAACACCAGGAGAGCCATAGAGCAGTGATAGTGCCTCCAAGCAGAAGCTACCCTTTTCATTAAAATGCTACAATTTCCTTCTACGCCCTTTACTGTAATCATTGATGGCAATGGTTTAATCTCACTTTTATAGTTCTAAATAATGTAAATCATCACACACCACACTTAACATGGAGACTGTGAAGTACAATTAGTCACTGATTTATTGCTTCAGTGAATGTGCAAGTGAGGAGAATAACCTTGTGATATTTATAATAGAAATAATGTCATAGAGAAACAAAAGCCTAGACTCTACCAGGAGGCTTCTTATTTTATTCCATATGATTTATTTTTCCATGGTCTAACTGTTTGAGGATAAACTAGAGACTGGATTTGTGTACCTTTCTTGATAGAAAATTACTAAATGTTTTCAAATTTGGTACCCAAAGGGACACATCCTATTAACAGATTGATTGTTTTATTTACTGATGTGCATTTTTGTCCCAAGACGATTTTCACCTGTATAGCTTATGTGCTTCATTTTTTTAAAAAAAGATTTTATTTATTTATTTGAGAGAGCAAGTGAGAGACAGCACAAGCAGGGGGAAGGGCAAAGGGATGAGCAGATTCCCTGCTGAGCCAGGAGCCCAATGTGGGACTTGACCCAGGGCACTAGGATCATGACCTGAGCCAGAGGCAGTCACTTAACTGTCTGAGCCATCCAGTCACCCTGTGCTTCATGCTTCTAAAGAATCCAATTTATCAACTGAATCTATCAACCTATCACTTTTATGCAATTTAACTATTTCATGTTATTTTAATCCATAACACGGATTTAGGATAAAAGGGGAAATACTTTGAAATTTTCTGCAGTCTCAGCTGGTTGTAATATCCTGTATTTTTCTTCTCAGAGCTGGATCCTTTTGCTCCCCCTTTTTTTTTTTTTTAGATTTTATTTATTAGTTAGAGCGAGCGATTGAGCACAGGCAGGCAGAGGGAGAAGCAGGCTCCCTGCCGAGCAAGGAGCCCGATGCGGGACTCGATCCCAGGACGCTGGGATCATGACCTGAGCCGAAGGCAGCCGCTTAACCAACTGAGCCACCCAGGTGTCCCCTTTTGCTCCCCTTTGTACATAGTTGCACCCATACTTACTTACTCATTATCCATCTAGAAAGCATAACACCCCAGATTTTAGGCAGAAGAGATTTAAGCACACTAACATAATACTTTGGAGCTCAAGATTAGCTTAGCCTTGCTGCTTATCTAACTCAGTCCTATTTATCTGTGTTTTAAAAACTGTGTTTTAATTCTTTCCTTAGAGACTAAGTTAGCTAGGATTACGGTTATTCCTGGATTCTTCCTCTATTTTCTTCTTGTGAGGTTCGGCCCCAGGCAAACCTTCCTCCACCAATCTTCCCTTCACCCCCTACATTCCCAAAAAAGCACAGGTTATCAAACTGTAGTCCTAGAAAAAGATGAATTACTCAGGCTGATTCAGTACAAACAACTGGTTGGTTCTATGGTGAGACAAATTTGGTAAATTCTGCCTACTGTACATACGGTTTTCCACATATACAGGAAAGTGGAATATGAAGAGCTTCAGTTAAATTATAGCACTATCTCTACCATCTCACCAAAACTTGTTTTTTGTAAGGAACATCTAACTGGGACCTTCATCTCATAAGGATAGCGTCTTTCTGAATACCACAAGGCACCGTGTAGACTTCAGATACTGCGTAGACACTGTGTAATGCCTTATTTCCCCCAATGACCTTATGACAAATGTTTAATGTTACCTCTGTAGTTATAAAAATATAAGTTAATAGGAATAGCATAAGAGTGAGACCCCTTAATATTTTGCAACTTGTGTTATGTGAAATGATTTATATTTATTCACCCCAAACTGCCCAGCCAGGCGGTGATTATTGATTCATATGTTAATTAAATATAACATGATTATCATGTTCAATGGGTTAAGGAAATAGAGTCAGACCAGGTATGAATACCAGGTACCAGTTATAATAAACCTAATGGTTCACAGTTTGCTTTTTCATAAAATGAAAACTATTTCAGATTATTGAGGATTAAATGGATCAGTTTATGTATATGCCCTTGCACTCTGAAAGCCAACATACCCTCTATGAGTTAGTTCCATTTCCTCCCACCTTCAAGACTTTCCTATTATTGATGTCCTGATTACTGGTCTGATCTTCATAATATCATTTGTTTCTGGATTCCTTATTGCTATTCCCTACTTGCCTATTAGGAAAATGCCTCCCATCTTGGGGCTTTCTGATGCAAATTTTTGTACACAATTGTTTTACTCTTTATGGCCTATTCCTTCCATACCAGGTTTTACCTGTATGGCTGGACTTCCTCCTGGCACCTGCTGCATCAGCTGTGTCCTATGTGTCCTATGGCGGATTCCATGATCTGGCCCTCCCAGTCGTCTTTGTCCTGTCATAGTGAATGTGCCATCCTTTTCCTGATCCAGCCTCAGACAGAAAACATTTGTATAACTCTTTATATCTACAAGAAAATATCTCTTTACTATTAAAAGATTTTGGATTTGATATATGCTACATGGGAAAGAAAGAAACAAATTCAAACTGTTTACTCTTTTATAAATTCTCCAAAGAATTTGCATATATAGAAAGCCTAAGAGTTCCCAGTACTGCTGATGAGTTTTGGAAAAGCTTCTTAATATTTTTCTAAGTGGTAGAGATGGTAAAACCACTTGTGGAAATACTTCTCCTAATAGTGCAAGCCTTGTTTTTCAAGGGAATTTAATTAGCAGATCATGTTAGTCTAATTAAAAAGAAGCATAACTATACAAACAATAAATATTCCCATTTGAAAATAATTCCTACTCTAGTAGTAGGGATTCCTGGGAGGGAAATAAAAAAAACAAGCAACCAAAAAAATTAAACATACAGATAAGAGCACTGTCTTGCCAATTTTTAAAGATAACTTAGGGTGTGTAAATTTGTTGTTAATATAAAGGCTTTTTTAGAGACTTTTTTCTCTAGGGAATTTTCATTTCAGGCTTTTTGGTGCCAAGATTAAAATCTATGGTACTCCCATTTTCCTGCACAGGGACTAGGAGTTTACTCATATGGGGTCCGCAAAAAATATTGGCAATATTTTAACGGCGTTAAAATATTTCCCTGCCACGAATATGAAATATTTTCCTGTCAATCATCCCTCTTCCCCAGAAGGGTCCCTGAGGGAGCCCTATGTGGATCTGAATGGGAATCAAAGTATACTTTGTGATTATTTGGGTCTGCCCAAATCAACAGCAAAACAGGCTTACTGGCATCAACTAACTGGGTTGTGTGACTCCCAACTTTCACTCTACAGCAGATTATACTCTGTCCTTGATTCTAAATCTTGGAAGTCAAGCCTGTCAGTAAGCAAAGAGGAAATATGGCTGGTCCTCAGAGCAGGTGCTGATTAACCTAACATGGATAAAAAGGAAAAGAAGACACTCCACCTACTTGTGTTCCCCATGAGCCAGTATGGAGCCCAGGAGAGAGGGGAACTGAATTTCTGCCTGTGGGACATGACTAATATACCTACTTGGGAAAATGTTGCATCGTGAGGCAATCCTGGATTCTGAGCAGATAAAATGACAAGCAGATTCAGAGTAGAGAAGGAGAATGGATGCATTTCCTCCCAATAGCTATAGTGCTGCAGCAGGGAGGGGGCTCTAGTCGCTTTACTTAGCCTTCCTTCACGAGTCCTTCACCCCTTCCAGAGAACACTGGATAGAAGCTATCTGGGCATTGGCAGCACAGCCCTTGCAAAAGTAAGCTTTATGCTATGAACTTCACCCCAGAGGGTCTGCAGAAATATTCAAAGTGTGGAGTTGATCAGGAGGAAAAATAGTATGCATTAAAGCCACTTAAACCACATCACCACTTAAGTCTTTTATTACAAATCACTTTAACACTTTTTGTCAATGCAACACTTTCTATCGAATATTGTATCACCCTGTAAAATAATCCTGTAGTGGAGTATGTTACATTTCTGTGTGTATGTGTGTGTGTCTATATGAAGTAGAAATTACCTCATATGTCATCTCCCTAGCATTAAGCTGTTTAAGGTTTCTAGTAATATCCTATGTAGTCTTAGGTTGAACCATACTGACCCTTGCCTGGGAAAATCACTAATTTTATGTTAATATATGCCTTAGCTAATTTATACTATAGTACAGTCACGATTGCAAACTATTGTTGAATTGCAGTTTTGCTCTTAAGCAAATCCCCCATCCAAGTACTAACCAGGCCTGACCTGGCTTAGCTTCTGAGATCAGATGAGATCAGGAGCATTCAAGGTAGTATGGTCGTAGACTTAATCAATTCTTTTAATATTTTCCTCTAAAAATTTACTTTATGTAAAATAATGAAGAATATCATATATACAGAAGTTAACAGTCATAAGACAAGAGGCACACAGGTACTCACCATCAAAATTAAATAAATACTGCCTCCTAAGAATCAACTTAAAAAGAAAACTAAAATGGTTCATATGTAACAGAAGCCCCCTTGTATTCCTCTTATCTTTACTTTTCCCATAGGTAAGAAGAACCCTGAGGTTAACATTTTCCATTCAGATTTATAGATTAGGACCTATATTGTATATATATTTGTCATATAATATTAATATTTTAAATTGTGCATTTTAAAACATTAGATAGTTTCCTACTTATATGTATTCTTACTCATTTGGCCTCATAACTATAAAATCTTCATATGGATATATGTATCATTCATTTATTTTTACCACTTGGTAGTTTTACGCATATGAATAAATCATTTTATCTATTTTTTGTACCAAAGAGTTAAATTATTTTCATAGTTTTCTTTTTAAAAAGAAACTGCAATAATTAGCATTTTTTTGGTCTCCTGTTCACAGAAAGATACATAAAAGTGTATTTTCTGGGTCAAAGGATATGTACATAATCAACTTTTCTTGATATTGCCAAATTAATTTCAAAATTATAGCAATTTAACTCTCATCAGCAAAGCTATAAAAGGTCTCATTTCCTGATACTCTCACCACATAATAGTAAATGCCATCAGACGTTAATTTTGGTCCATATGATGGATATTAAGTGGTACATAAATTCCTTAACTTGTATTTCCCCTGTTCCTGGTAAAATTAAGTTTGTTCATATTCTTTGCCATTTTCTCAATGCTTCATCTTTTCTTTCTTACGGTTTGTAGGAATTCTTCCTCTGATTTCTTTGTCCTATGTAGGCCCTGCCTAAGAAATATTTTCCTACCTGATGTAATAAAGATATTTTCTCTCCCCTTTGTTTTGCCTTTTTTAGTTTGAAAAATAATTTAATCATACCATTTTAGCACAAATATATATATATTTTTTATTTTGCTTCCATCTAGTGAAGCACATAAGTTAATTTATAATTTTTAAGCATTTCTTTTTTTTCATTTTTTGACCCATAATGAGTTTTTTTTATTTTAAATAATGGGTAAAATCCTATGAATTTTATGATTCTCTTCCAGCTTTCTTAAAAAACATTTTCTTTCTTTCTTTACATTTATATCTTGGATATATTTTGGCATGCCTCATGGCATAGGAATCTTAATTATTTTTATTTTTATGCATTTTTAGTCCAGTTCCTCACTGATTTACTTTACTTTATTATACGTAGTGGTTGCATGTGCACACTGGTCTGTTTTTGAGACTTCTTGATTTTTTTTTTTATTTTTCCAACTTCATACCAATGCCACACTTTCTGATTTATTACAGATTTATTAAAATATAAATGTTGAAAAAATAGAGGGGTACCTGGGTAGTTCAGTGGGTTAAGTGCTAGACTCTTGATTTCAGCTCAGGTCATGACCTCAGTGTTGTGAGGTTGAGCACATCAGGCTCTGGGCAGGGCTTGTAGCCTACTTAAGATTCTCTCTCTCCCTCTGCCCCTCTTCTCTCTCTCTCTCTCTCCCTCCCTCTCTAAAAAATAATAACAATAATAATAATAATAATAATATAAATGTTTAATCCCTGTAGGTTTATATAAATCTACAAAAGTAAACAAGGAATCCTGGTCATCATATGATCTGGATAAGAGTCCCCTTTACCAGCTTCTGCCCTTCAAATGTAGAAGTCAAGCACTCGGGGCACCTGGGTGGCTCAGTGGGTTAAAGCCTCTGCCTTTGGTTCAGGTCATGATCCCAGGTCCTGGGATTGAGCCCCGCATCGGGCTCTCTGCTCTTCAGGGAGCCTGCTTCCCTTCCTCTCTCTCTGCCTACCTCTCTGACTACTTGTGATCTCTCTCTGTCAAAATAAATAAATAAAATCTTAAAAAAAAAAAAAAAAAAAAGAAGTCAAACACTCAGTGCAACTAGCCTGCCCCTAGCCATACCATCAGGAGTCCACCAGAGTCCTTGACATGTTCCAATCCAAGGCAGTCCTCTGGCTTGTACTTCTACCATTATCTGCCTTAGGACCATTGTGAATAGTTTGTTTATACCTTTTATCACTGCTTTTGTACCAGCATACAAAACTAAAGAATTTCGGGTCATCTTTCTACTACAAATGACTTTGAGTATATCTCTTTTCTGATTACATCCACCTCCATTCCCAACTCCTGAACTATAGAAATACACAAAGATTCACATCATTCAAGAATTCTGGAAAATTTTAGGATGGTATTTCTTCAAATATTACCGTTCTCCAATTTCAGTGGCACCTACTTTCAGATTTCTATAGGGGTTCCTACTTTTTAAGCTTCTCACTTTTTATTAACCATATTTTTAAATTGCTGTCATAATTTTGTTCTTGGTGCATTTCAGGACTTTTCCTTGGTTTTATCTTGCAGTTTGTTCATTTTCTTAAGAGTTTAACTCATTTATTGTGATGTTTTATTTCAATGATTGAATATTCTTTGCTTCTTAGAGTTTTGGTAATTTGTAAACAATATCTGGCATGTTTTTCATATTTTCTTATTTTATCTCATAGTGATAACAGTTCATTGTTATATGCATTTACCTGTTTTATCGTATTTCTTTTGCATTCTTTAACATGTTATTTTATTATGCAACTGTTTGAAGGTTACTAATCCTTCTGTCCCTCCTAGTGTTTAACTCCCATTGTGATGTTCTTCTTCAGCAGGCTGTATCAGCGGTCATCCTGTTACCTGAGCAATTTTGTGTTTTATTTTACCAAGCCAATTTTTATGGTTTTTCCTAGTTTGGAGGTTTTGGAACTACTGATCACTCAAACAAAATGTTTGTAAGGTATAAGGTATGATTATAAATTTGAAGACTTTCTTTTTTCTACCTGGATCCTATGACAGACATACAAGTTTCCTTTTTCACTTATTTATACCTTTGAGCAGATGAGCGTTTCTCGGTTTATACATTTAGCAATTTAATAATTATTTAAATTTCTCCATATTATGTTCAGACTTCTCAGTTTCAACTGTTTGCATTGCATAGGGTAAGGCCTTAACTTCTGACTCCATGTGAATAAGCCGGTGGGTTAATGTGGCAACTGCCTTCATCCTTAAACTACTCACTCTTGTTTTTATTTTTAATTACTTCTGGATTTTCTGCACGTGGTTTATTTAATTCATTCTAATATCAGGTTTGAATGTGCAAATGTATTGTATTTGGTTTTCATAAATGTTAGTGTTTAGAAAGTTTACAATTTACTTAGTTACATTTTTGGAATGTGAAGTCAAAGGACTTATTACTTAGCTACTTTATTGAAGACTATTAACATGTCAGAGGAATACTTATTCTGATGAATAAAAATTAAAGATTAAAATCCCTGTTATTTTGGCAATTTGAGCAATGTAACAGTGATGTACTAGTAGCTCCTTTAAGTAGGCAGAAACCTTTAGGAAAACTTGATTATGGAAAAAATATGTATATAAAACACAACATATAGCATTAGAATGTGCTTATAAATGCAAAGAAAATTGTGTATATAGAATTCTCTTAACCAATATTATTTAAAAGATGATATTATAACACTTTAGTTGGCCTTATTTTGAACAACAAACACAGAAAATACATTTTTTGAAGTATATTATCTTAGTAATTTTGGTCAAAATAACTACTTTCCTGAATCTACATATCCTCAATTTCAAATAAGAATGAGAATTGCATGTACTTTATAGATATATTGTTAGGATTACACAGAGTATTTTAAGCAACACAGTTAAAACAATCTCTAGCACATAGGAAATTCAAAAGAAATGCTTGCTATTGGGGTGCCTGGGTGGCTCAGTGGGTTAAAGCCTCTGCCTTCTGCTCAGATCATGATCTCAGGGTCCTGGGATCAAGCTCCTGCATTGGGCTCTCTGCTTAGCAGGGAGCCTGCTTCCCTTCATTTCTCTCTGCCTGCCTCTCTGCCTACTTGTGATCTCTGCCTGTCAAATAAATAAATAAAATATCTTAAAAAAAGAAATGCTTGCTATTTGTTGTTGTTGCTATTATTATCTGTTTTGGTTCTGTACAGCTGCGTAAGAAACAATCTTATATACATATATGATGGTCAGTTTTATGTCACGCTGTTGACTGGATCATAAAATGCCCAGATATTTGGCTAAACATTATTTCTGTAATTGTGAGGGTGTTTCTGGATGAAATTAGCATTTGTGTTGGAAGATTTAGTAAAGCAATTTACCCTCCCAAGTGTGAGCGGTAATCATTGAATATATGAGGGCCTAAATAGAACATAAACTTAGAGAAAGAAAGAATTCAGCCTTTCTTGACTGATCGCTCGTGCGGAACATTGATTATTTATTTATTTATTTATTTATTTTTCCTGTCCCCTGTGTTCCTGGCCATTGGACCTGAATTGGAATCTATACCATTGGCCTCCCTGATTTTCAAGTCTTTGGATTCCAACTGAATTACACAACTGGCTTACAATCTCCATAAATGCATGACCCACTTCCTTAATAAATTATATCCTATAGCTATATGCTACTCATTTTGTTCTTCTGAAGAATCCTAACACAAGTTAATTCTAAAAACAACCACCATTTATTATACTCATGGATTCTCAAAGTAAAGAATCTGTATAGGACATGACAAATATGACTTGCATCTGCTCCCCTACATCTGAGACCTCACTTAGGGATCTAAACATCAGGATTGACTCAAAAGGCTAGAGTCTAGAATTATCTGAAGGTTTCTTCGATCACATGGCTGACATCTGGGATGGGATGACTTAAAGTTCAGTATAGCTGAATCTGTCAATGAGAGCACCTGCATATGGCCTTTTGATACGGCTTGCAGCACGGTGGCTGGGTTCTGTAAGGAGTATATCTGGAAAGAATTTCTAAAAAGCAAACCCTCCAAGATACCAAGGTGGAAGCATCAAGAGGTCCTCTGACCTAGCCTTGAGAATCACATCGTGTTATTTCTGTTGTACGTTATGTTCACCATCCCACTGAAATTCATGAGAAAAGGACATGGATTCCACTTTAAAATGAAAGAAGTGTCAAAGAAAACCCACCTATTTTTAAAACTGCCATATTGTTATTCTTGTTAATTGTTTTGTCATTTAAAAATCTGCATAGAGGTAGACATTTTAAAATAAATTAGGTTTTACTTATAAAAACTTGTTTAATATGTCTATTTGTATGGTATGTAACACATTTAACCAACAATAGGTCTTTTTCATGTACCATTTATTAAGGATAGTTACAAGTATATATATTTTTAAGTATCAGACATTTCAATTCATATGTCATTTGGATCCTATAAGTTTGGATAGTTTTTCTTAGAACTTCTTGTACATTTTGTTCTTGTGAAATCTGAAAATTTGTCAAGATTTTCCAACAATATCTATAATTAACTATCAATTATTAAGCTTAATTATGTTGAAATAAAGTCTTGATAGAAAAAAATATTACACATACTGTGCAATATACTACATTTCTAAACAATTAACTTAAATATCTTAATGGTGCTTTGGGGGGAAAAATAGGATAATGTCACCAAGCAAAAGTTTATAGAGCTATATTCATGAATTTAATACAATCCAAGGCCTTGCCTGTGTTCTTTCAGACCAAGAAATTATTGTTTCATTGTCCAGAACATAGCTTACTTTTGGAGGAACTGTCATTATTAAATAAATAAATAGGTAGGTAGATAGATAGTAACAAAGATAAAAATAATAAGTGAAAATGAGTGTGTAAATCATATAGATAATTTATTATTCTGCAAAATGGACAAAAAATATATCAGCAAGTTCAGTACATTATCTTCTTAAAGAAGAATTTATAAGAGAAGTCAAATGATTTTCAGACAGTGGCTTTGTAAGCATGGAATTTGAACTAAGAGAAATTATATACTAATGTCTTG
Organism: Taxidea taxus jeffersonii; assembly: GCA_003697995.1. Lineage (NCBI taxonomy): Eukaryota > Metazoa > Chordata > Mammalia > Carnivora > Mustelidae > Taxidea > Taxidea taxus. The sequence continues at coordinate 45,682 of RCUC01163782.1, read as the reverse complement.
TGATGTCAGGCTATAATATCTGGGTATATCTATTCTACCATAATTTTCTCTCTGTCACAAAAACAGAGTATGCCTGGATCCCCCTTTCATAGAAAATATCAGAGAATCACTTCCAACAATGATCTTCCTGATTTGATTGTGGACCATTCCTGTATTTTATGTCAAATATTCTGTCTTGATAGTTTATTAAAACCAGTTCAGGTATGGTCAATCATTACTCTTTCCTTGGATATGCAAGAATTTTTTCCTTTCTAGTCTCAATTATTATGTGTTGATCTAATAGTTTAACTCTTCAACTTATAGAAAAGTTAAGGTGTTTTCTGAAAGATCTTATTATTCTCTCATGCTACCCCAATTTGTCAAAGTATACCAGACAAGTATGAACAGATATTTATAGTTTTAATCTATTTATTATAATTCAAATTTTAACATAAAAAGTATTTAGCATCTCTATTTTAAAAAGCTCTCCTTGGGGGTTATGTTAAGAAAAAAATCTTTTGAATTTTTTATATTTTGAAAAATTAAATTTTCACTTCTTCCCGAGTACAATCTTTAAACCTGTCACTGTAAATTTAATAGGCCCCATCAGTTTATTTCAGCTACATCAACTACAGTGGACATTGAGGATAAAATGCACTTTTTAAAAAAAGATTTTATTTATTTATTTCAGAGAGAGAAAGAGAGTGAGAGAGAGCACGAGAGGGGAGAAGGTCAGAGGGAGAAGCAGACTCCCTGTTGAGGTGGGAGCCTGATGCAGAACTTGATCCTGGTACTCCGGGATCATGACCTGAGCTGAAGGCAGTTGCCCAACCAACTGAGCCACCCGGGTGACCTAAAATGCACTTCTGTCAGAAGAAATTTTTTTCTTCTTGTTGCAGTCCACTGTATTTATTTATTAATTTATTTTTAAAAGATTTTATTTATTTATTTGACAGGGAGAAACAAAGCACAAGTAAGCAGAGTTGCAAGCAGAAGGAGAGGGAGAAGCAAGCTCCCCATTGAACAAGGAGCTGGATGCAAGGCTTGATCCCAGGACCCTGGGCTTGATCCCAAGACCCTGGGATCATGACCTGAGGTAAAGGCAGATGCTTAACCCACTGAGCCTCTCAGGCACCCCTACTGTAGTACACTTCAAATACCTCTTTTTTAAGGCCAACACCCATAGCTCATAATAACTTCCTGGGATGTTTCTTTGTCAAACTTCATCATGACAGTATATTTCAATTTAACCTGTTAATGCAATCTTTGTAGGAAATACATGTATCTGACATTTATTGAGTTCTTAATCTGGGCCAGGCATCATCCAAATGTAAATATAGATAGAAAGTTGACAAGACATTTACTAACAAAAAGTATGTGATTATATAATAAATACATTTTAAAATATTATTTAATGTATTTTACAAATATTGGTCAAGCATCATTATTTCAGTGGGCTGGATTCTTATACTCTGCAAGAAGTTTTCTAATTTATATAAGTAGCATGTATAAGTAACACAAAATTTTCAATTTAATTATGATGCATTTCCTTTGCATTTGGATAGATAATTATTGGTAACTTGATAACTTATTTTACATTTAACAGCTTATATATTCTTTTAGTTAGACTCCTGATGTCAAAAAGAAGGCTTAATCTCCCTGATATGAGGAAGTGGAGATGCAATGGGGGTGGGGGTTAAGGGGGTAGGAAAAGAAAAAAATGAAACAAGATGGGATCGGGAGGGAGACAAAGCAAAAGAGACTCTTAATGTCATAAAACAAACAGAGGGGGGTGGGGAAGAGGGGGGTTGGGAGAGGGTGGTGGGGTTACATTATATGTTTAGATAAAAATAAAATAAAAAAAAAATTACACTAAAAAAAAAAATCCACAAAAGCAACATTACAAGTTGCAGGAAGCAGTGAATCACAAGACAAAACTTTTGATATTTCAAATAGGATTCTGTGTCACTGGGAAAATCATGAAAAGGAAGATTCTGAAAAAAATTGCAAGTCCACGTGGGTAAGAGGGTAAAACTTTCTTTATTGTGTCTCCACAGTAAAATTTTGCTAATATTATTATTTTAATTTTGTGATTGTTAGTAAGATATTCACCCATATAATGAAATAGTAACACAAGGGTATATAGTACACTTTCTTTAAGGGAGGCAGGGAAAATTAGTATAGAAAATCCCAAGCATTTCTAGATGTTTTTCTATATAAGGATTACACAAGAAGCATGCTATATCAATGGGAACTTCACCAGTTAATTAGAAAGTGATACTGGGAATATTTTTTATCAACTTGGAAAAAGGCTTGAGTCCCTACCACACACATGTCATTTAAATAAATTTCAAATTTGAGGCATTTGTGTGCCTTGGTTAAGCGTCTGACTCTTGATTTTGGCTCATATCATGATCTTGGAATTCTGACATCAAGCCCCACATTGGGATCCCCATTTAGGAGGTGGGAGGGAGTCTGCTTCACAACCTGTCCCTCTGCCCTTCCCTCTCCTCAACCTCATGTGTGTGTGCACACATACTTTCTCTCTCTCAAATAAATAAATAAATAAACCTTTAAAATTAAAATTCAAATTTGTTAAAAAATCAAATGCCTTAAAATTAAACCATGTAGGGCACCTGGGTGGCTCAGTTGGTTGGGCTTCTGACTTTGACTCAGGTCATGATTCCAGGGGCCTGGAATCGAGTCCCTCGTCAGGCTTCCTGCTCAGAGGGGAGTCTGCTTCTCTCTCTGCCTTTCCTCTCTGGTTGTGATCTCTCTCTTTCATGTTCTTTCTCTCTCATAAATAAATTAATAAATAAAATCTTAAAAAAATAAAAACAAAAAATAAACCGTATATATACCAGAAGACAATACGGACTATTCTGAGATGAAATCATTCATTCAGCCATTATTTTTTGCATATTACTTGCTAGGCAGGATAAGTGTTGGAAGATGAGGGCCTATCCAGGTTTAATATCAAATACAGAAATAATACATGAAACATTATATATTTATCACATAAAAAAGTAAACATCACACAAAGTCTCCATAAATATATTTAAGTCTCAATAACAAACTGAAGGAAATTTGCAAATCATATAATAGGCAAAATATTTATAGCCCTTAATATGTATTTTTCCTACTAATAAGTGAGAACTTAACAGAGCTCCTGGGTGGCTCAGTTAGCTAAGCATCTGACTTTGGCTCAAGTCATGGTCTCAGGGTCTTCTGATCAATCACAGAGCTGGGTTCCCCACTTAGCAGGGAGACTGCTTGTCCGTCTCCCTCTACCCCTTCCCCTGCCTATGCTGTCTCTCTCAAATAAATAAATAAAAATATTGTAAAAAATAACTGAGAACTTTAAGGCTAGTGAATCATGTAATTTATATTCATTTTGATACTCATTCTTTCTGCAATTTTGTACAGTATTATTGAAAAGTAACCAGTGATAGATGTTTATAGTAAAGTTATATCCTTATCAAACTGATTTCTTTATGTTGGAATAGATGTAGTTTCTTTGAAAACTTGAAAAAAATATTATTTCTTATTTCCATAATATTTTAATTGCTTCCTTATAAATTAATAATTCTATGCTATTTTAAGTGGGACATTACATCATTTTAGCCTTTATGAAGTACTTAGATTTAGTCAATCCAGAGATTTGCAAACTGCTCTTGAGGACCATAGGGATTCAAGATCAACTAGGGAGAAAGAGGACCAGGAAGAAAAAATACAGAGGAACGTTTGACCATGACCATCTTTGCCTCAAACAGGGCAGCTCTGCCTTATGTGTTGATCATATTAAGATTTCCTTTTTGTACTTCATTTAGAGAGAGATTTCCAATGTATTAGTAGTTGTAATAGTAACAGCAACAGCAGTAAGAAATGATCCTACTATGATAGGCATGAAAATGCCCCCATCCTCGATGATAACAGATCCTGATCCCTGGAACCTGTAAATGTTACCTTATATAGAAAAAGGTTTTGCAGATGTAATTAAGTAAGGCTCTTGAGATGGGGAGATTATCCGAGAGTATGAAGGTGAACCCTAAGTTTATCACTTATATCTTTACAAGGGAGAGATAGAGGGAGGTTTAGCCTAAAGAAAAGGTGACATGAAGATGGAGTAGAGAGAATTTTGGAGATGCTGGTCTTAAAGCTTGGAGTGAGGCAGCCCCAGGTAGAAGCATACCATCAGCCACCAGTAGCTGGAAGAGACAAGGGCCAGAGTCTTCCCTAGAGCCTCCAAAGGGAGCGTAGCCTTGCCAACACCTTGATTTTGGCCCAGTGTTAATTATTTAGGTATTCTGGCCTTCATCATTGTAGAATTTCAAGAGAATAAATTTCTGTTCTTTTAAGATACCAATTTTTTAGTAATTTGTTACTATATTGAGGAAACTAATAGAGCACCAGTAAAAATCAGTTAGTCTAGTTCAGCCCTACTCCATCTTCAGTTTGGGAAATTCAGGTCTAGAAGAACCAAAGAGAATCAGTCAAGGTCACACAGTCAACAAATTAGTATTAAAACTGCAGTGCAGTCTAGGTCATAGGTCTTTGGAGTTTTTGTGCAATCTTTACATTATGCCCATTCTATTGTGTGAATTATTAGCTGTGCTATTTGTGTGAGTAAGGCTGTACTAAAAAGATAAAAAGGGTCCTTTCCACCAAACAATTCAAATTTTGGTTATTTCTGTTTAAAAGGAAATTATTATTCTTTCACCTTTTTCCTTTAACTTTATTCCCTTGAGATTCAAATATGTACTCAAATAAATATATACATTATTAAGTGGTACTGGTGATTCAAGTGCAAGGTAGTTAACAACTTTGACTTCATAGAAACTGCAGTTACAGTGGGGTGATTGGCAATTTGCCTTTCAATGACAATGTGGTTTGCTGTGATAGCAGAACTGTGGGGGCTGTTGTTGAAGACCCTAATGCTACCCAGTGATGCTGACAACTAACCCGGGTCTGATGGGGCTCAAGAGTGTGTTGATTGTGTGTGTTTGTGTGTAGGGAAAGGGTACATGCATAAAAGAGGGTATGTAATATACAGCATGGTGACTGTAGTGAATAACACTATAGCATATTTGAAAGTTTGTAGATAGTATATCTTAAAAGTCCTCATCATACACACACACAAAAAAAATGAAAAAAAAATTTCTAACCATGTATGGTGATGGACGTTAATTGAACTTGTTGTGGTGATCCTTTTGCAATGTTTACAAATATTATCATTATTCAATATTCACCTGAAATATTGAAGTGAATATATCTGAAACGAATATAACATTATGTGTCAATTATGCCTGAAATGAGTATAATATGTATCTTATGCCTTTATAAAAAAAAACAGAGGCACACAGACACAGAGAGATTCCTACCCAATTCTAGAAGTTCAAGGCAGCTTTCTTAGACTAATGACAATAAGCTGACACTGGAAAGATGAAGCAGAGCAATGGGACAATGAGGAAAGCAGCATGTTCATGGAACTTATCTTTAAGCAGCAAGAGTGTGAACAGCGTAGCAGGCTAGCAATACTAAAGCAGAGTTGGGCGGCTTGTATAAACAGGGCAGAAGACAGCAGGGGTTTCTTTTTGGTAAGCCAATTAAGCTAGTCACAAGTTTTTCAAAAGATATTTGTTGCGGATTTGGGTTGTAGGCCAATAATATCCTGAGCAAAGGAATAGGATCCTTTTAGATAGAAGCATCAAGAAGTTATTGAAGAATAGCAAGTGTAACTCAACTTTTCAACTAGGTGGCAACTACAAATGAATGAATATTCTTTATAGGTTAGAAGGTACTGTGCTTACATGGTTCTTTTTTTCAAACAGTCTTATACACAAATGAAAATTACAGTTGTATCACAAAAATCACTTCTTTAACAAAATTGCTGAATTTCTAGAGTGTCCTACATCTGTACTCAATAGAATATACTATGTAGTGGAAAGGGGGTAATCCAACTTTCTACTGGTCTGCCTGAAACCTGGTCTTGAACAAACATTGTGGTTTACCTTTTGTCCATTCCATTAACACTCATTAATGCTGAACCAAAGAAATTCAATAAATATCCATCACTTTTGTCTGTATTCTTGGTGATTCTGTATTTTTAGTGAAAAATAAAGCTGAAAGGCAATGGTGAATTATATTTGAAGTTAAGCGAGATGACGAATTAAGTGCATGTATCATTGTTTTAGAGAACAAAAATAAGTATCCAAAACAAAAAAAAAGTACCCAGCTTTAAGATGTTTAAATATTTTTTGGAACAAACACTTTTGCATGAGTCCACTCTGCTGCTTTTTGTTCTCATTTTCAAAGGGATGTGTCTCCTCATACATTCCTTATTAACATATCATTTTGGAGTGTGCCACCACTGTTTGCCTCTGTTGAAGTCTGTTTCTATTTAAAAGCAGGGTCCTGTTTTGAGCTTTTAAAATTTTATCACAATATATTATAAAATAACTTTCTTTTTAATTTTTAAAATTTGAGATTGAAACTAAAATGTAAAATCTGCCCCTGGGACAGATTTTTGGCCATCTGCATAGAGAACATAACTGAAAGCCCAGTTATGGAGGAGGTAGCCTCATGAGGGAATGCATTGTGAGTGAAGTTGAAGGTATAACAGCCTTCAGGGATTCCTAAAATGAGTGGCCCAGGAGAATACCGGAAGCATAAAGGTGTCTGAGGAGGACTAGTGAGAGATGGGATGAAAGCAGGATTGTGTCACATCATCTGTGCCAAGAGAAGACTGTTCCAGAAAGAAAGGAGCATCCAACAATGTGAACTATTGATGGGGAATCAAGTAAATGAGGTGTGGAAAGTGTTACCAGTTTCCAAACATGGCCATGGAGATGAGGGATCAATAGCAAGAAGATCAAAGAAAATATCCTAAAGATTTTAAAACTTCTTTAAGTCAGAAGAACAATGAATATTAACATGGAACACTGTCAAAGAATATACACAGGCAGTAGAGTCGAGAATGTGCAAAAATCTCTAACCAATATTTAACAAATATTTTCAAGCAGTTTGTGAGTAAAAGGAGAGATAGAGGACCATAATTAAAAGAGACAGTGGGGTCCAAGAAAGAAATTAGTTTAAACATGTTTTAAGGATGATGGAAAGACTCCAAGGAGAGGAAGCTTATAAAAAAAGAGTAGAGAAATAGTTGGTGGTATGGTGGCCCTGAGAAGAAATGTGTGGTGGTTCCACAGCACCCATAGGAATTCCTTTATGGTACCGCAAGCGGTTCCTCTCTTAACAGCAGTGGGGAAGGAGAAAAAGAAAGAAAACAATGCTGGTAATTTTGGTGGTATTGAAAGAAACATCTGTTATAAATTTTTTCTTTTCTTCTCTTTTAAATAAATTCAGAAGCAAAGTCATTTGTAGAGGCTAATGGAAGTTGTTGACTATTGGTTAATGGCTGAAACAATCTGCTTGTTTTGTAATTATACCCACCAATCCTCAGCTGCTTGAAGTGGGCCTGCCTACAGCAGGTATTTGATTCCATTCAGAGCTATTATTTTTACAGAGGGGAGGAGGGCAGAGGGAGAAGGAGAGAGAGAATCTTAAGCAGGCTCTAACCCCAGCATGGAGCCTAATACAGGGCTTAATATCACAATCCTGAGATCATGAACTGAGCTGAAATCAAGAGTTAGATGCTTAACTGACTAAGCCACTCAGGGCCTCCCAGAGCTATCATTTTTGACCAGGTAAATATAATGAAAAATATGGAGAGTTCAGGTAATTTGAGACAATGGCCAGAGTGTTATTAAAATGGTGTTCTTAGGAATTGAATCCACATGTGGTTAAAATTGAAGAGAAGGTTTGTGTTCTGAGAATTATGCTGAAACAATGGAGTTGGCAACTGGAAATCTCCATAAAGATGAGTGAAGCTCCAGGGATAGCATTGCAGAAACAGTCCAAAAGGAATAAGGTTCTAGTAAGATAGTTATTCTTGAGTAGGTGAAATTTATATGTTCAGCAACTTTGGGTTCAAGATAAGGTTGTGAGTGCATCATGGAGAAATGAATACTGAGAAAGGAATTAATAATAATATCTTATACTTATTGGGGGTTTATTATGACCCAGGTAATATTTTATCTACTATTTTTTTCCTCTCAACAATCCTAAAATGAGGTATTGTATCATACCTATTTCGCAAATGAGAAAGTTAAGATACTAAGAATTTAGTAACTTACTTTGGGTTTGGAGATGTCTGCTTCAGAAAACAGGCCGGCAACCTACTCAGTCTGCATTTTTGCCCCTCACCTCTATTGCTTCTTTGACATGCTTGGTATAGAGTGGATGCTAAAGTGATCCAAGATGTTGGTGTTTGTGGCAGAAGATAAGACAAAATATTAAATTCTTCAGTGAATCAGTGAAAGTGGCCCAAATTCAGATGAAAATCAGCATGGGAGAAAGAGGTCCACTGAACTACATGGAAAGAACAGCAATTAGTTAAGTTTAACAAGAGGAATAATATGAAAGATCTGGGAGAGAGTTTGTAGATACAAGGAAGATATATTCTCAATGTTTGAGGATAAGAATATATATGATGATAAGGATATATACATAGCAAGCATGATAATGAAGATAAGAGTATATACATAATATACATGATATGTACATACATGTATACATAGCAAACATTTGAGATAGTTCTAGGGAAAAAAAGCATTCTCAAAAAAGATCTTCATCTCAGTTAAGTGAAAAGATAGAACAAAAATATGAGGTTCAAGATACAGGGTATGTTTGCGAAGAAGAAAGAGATTCAGATGGCTCTATGGATGAGTTTGAGAAGGAAATGAAGAAAATCGTTTGGATAAAATGCAGAAATAATAATGGATTATGAAAGAGGATAATGTACAGGAAGATTAAAGGCTAGGGTTGGTTGTATTTTGTGCCATGACCAATGAAAATAGGCTCCAACAATCCCTTTGAAGAGGGTGCATACTGGGTTTAAAAGCAAAAAGACTTGTATTGATGGGGTGAAAGCCGTCTTAGAAAATGCACATCTCAGATTACTTATTGGTAGAGATTACCTGGAGTACTTAGATTGCTGATTAAAGTTATAAGGTTATATCTTAACTCAGTAGGAGGAAGGAGCAGTGTGGCTGAATAGATGGCTCTACCAGGAACATGAAAAGAGATGTGGAGAACCCGTGTGCCTGCTAACCCATATTCATTATTTACCTAGCAATCACATCCATAGAAGTAGGCATTGTTGGGCCCCTGGGTGGCTCAGTTAGTTAAGTGTCTGACTCTTGGCTTCAGTTCAGGTCATGATATTGAGCCCCACATTAGGCTCTGTGATGGTTATGGAGCCTGCTTAAGGTTCTGTCTGTCCTCTTCCTCCGTTCCTCCCCCTACTCACACATGCACGTGCTGTAAACAAGGTCTCTATCTCTCAAAGGAAAAGAAGTAGCCATCGTTGTGATAAAATATTCAACAAAGAAACTACTTGTCATATACTTTCCTAAAGAAATGTCTCTTTATAAATATATATATTTTTCAAAATATTGTGTTTAAAATAATTTATAACAATTTGGGTCACACCAGGGAATAGATAGCATACTCAAAAAGGTTAGGTGAGGAATATTAGAAGAAAAGACTATTGACTGAAATGATAAGGCACTTAATGGAATGATTAAGATACATTAAAGCACCCAAAGACTTGTAATAGCAGGAATATTAATGTTCCTTGGCTTGAAGGGTCAAGGTAAAGAAATGTTACAGAATCCAGAGAATGAGACTGCATGAATCTAGCTGTGGCAAGAAAAAAAACAGAATGGCTGATAAATCCCAACAGCAGGAAAGCTAGAAAAATGAGCACCTGGGCCTTTCTCCTCCAAGATCTCCAACTTCCTGCTAGTGCCCTTTTTTAAAAGCTAAGAAACATGGAACCCTAGAGATGGCATTCATTAACTTCAGCCTCCCGGAGAACTATCACAAGGTGGAGAATGGTCTGGAAGGGCTGCTGTAAAATGCTCCCCAAAAAGATGATGTCATGGGCTACCACCTGTGTTGTGCCAGTTATGCACTGTACAACCCAGAAGACACCATTCCCAGGCACAGCAGTACTGAGTGCAATTTGTATAGCCATTTATTTAGTGTTACAGCGAAAGCTGTGATTTATTAATCTTTGACTGTATAACCAGACTGTGGTTTGTTTGTTTGTTTGTTTTCTCATAATAGTTACATTCAAAAGGAAGGAGGTAGAGGGATGAAAAACAATTTCTCTCTACCCGTCTGAATTCTTAGTTGAGATCCCTGTAATAAAAGATTAACAAGAGAAAAACAAACACAAGTTTACTAACATGTATATTTGGTTTGTACTTGGGAGATACCCAGGGAAAAATGAGTGACCTGTGAGGTATATTCGAATTTAGACTTAAATATCATCTTCATAGGGAAAGGGGAAGGGAGGTGTAGGCCTCTTAGGGGAAAGTAAGTGATTTTCAGGAAAGATGAATGGGCCCTTAGAAGAGTTGATAAGAAGTATGATAGTTTGTGACAAAATTTGTCTGGGTATGGTGTCAGCTTCTAATTTCTTGTCCTGTGATAAGAGTCAATTTTTCCTGGTTGGTAAAACTCCCAGGGAGGTGATCTATAACAATTGAATTCCTTTTGGAAGATCTGTCTTTACACAGATAAGGGAAGTTCAGAGAAAGACTCTCTGTCTTTCTGCTATCTGCTGTTTTTCAAGTGCCCGTAGTTCAAAGTAATATAACCAAAGCAGCATAATTTGGGATAGCATATCCTGAACTCCTATAGTAATGTTTTGGGGTGGCATATTCTGGTACAGTTCAGGGGATTCCAGGTTGTCACAATATGGAGTGACAATATCTGTCTCAGATTGAGATTTAATAGACAATTCAGGTCCATTCATTGGGATGCAGCTCTCATACAGAATAGTCTTACACAGGTGCCTATTTCTTTCCTGATGTTTGTTTATATATTAGTAACACATGATGGCTTGTAGCCCCCAGCTGAACTCTTATCACATCACCAAATACTTTATTTTCTGGTAATGATGTGTGAAATAGACTCCCAAAATTCTCAATACAGTTCTAGCCTTGTGAAGTTTAAAGAAAGACTTTAGAGAGCACTGAATGGAACAGATGATGTTTGTAAGGGGCATTAACATCTTCATCGCTGTTGTTATACTAGTCTCTTGCAAATAAACTTTATTTTTAATAGAATCATGACTATCAGTAATGTGACACATTTTTCTTTGGTAACTCAATCAGATGAAGCTTGGGAGAGACAGGAAATTAATGAAGAGGTAAAATTGTGTCATTGGCTACTGATTCAAATTTAGAAACATAATTTGTATGTATATAAGTCAAATAAACTTTAAAAAATAACATTAATGGTAATAAGCACTCATAGTACAGGTGATCCTTGGACGATATGGGTATGAACGGCACAGATCCACTTAATATGCTGATTTTTTTCTGTAAATACAGTACAGCATCATAAATGTATTTTCTCTCCTTATGATTTTCTTAATATAATTTTCTCCTCTCTAGCTTTGAGAATACAGTATATAACTATATGTGACATACAAAATATGTGTTAATCAACTGCTTATGTTATTGGTAAGACTTCCAGTCTATAGTAGGCTATTAGTAAAGTTTTTGGGGACTCAAAATTATATGAAGACTTTCCACTATGCCAGTGTCATGCCCCTCACCCCCACATTGTCCAACGGTCAACTTTACTTAGGTTATATGGATAACCAGATTCAGATAGTGTGCTTTTGCTAGCTTAAATTCCAGTATATAAGCTGTATACATATGAAGTATCTTAAAGTGGTAGCCAAGTGGGGAGAAATCAGAGATACTGTAAAACTGACCAAGGATGCTTTTAGCTAGTGTTCTATGTATTATTCAACCATATCATATTCTATAAAAATAGGACTGCTAAGAGCAAATTACATTTTGCCACATATTCACCTTAATATCCATAGAAAGAAACCTTGTTAGAGGATGGAGCAAGTTTCGGTTTCAAAGATTATGGTGAAGAAAAAACCCTGAGTTTATAGAGAAGCATCAGGGTCAGAAAAGAAAAGTTAATGTGCACAGTGTGGGGTATCTTTACTAAAGCTTTTCATTCACTCAACTGCATTGCACATTATGTAAATACTAGCTAAAGCACTGAAATACTGTTTGAACTATATAATGTAATATTTTAAAATTTTACCTAATAAGAAAATTGTAGAATATGATTTTTTATTAATTGTCACATTACAGAAGATGATTTGACATAGTGTCTTCAAATAAAAGATATCTGTGACATGAACTCATAGAAACTATAAAGAAAGACAAGTGAGGGCAAATTTTAATGTATTCATATCTCCTGTCTATTTCCTTAGTTAGAATTTCAATTCAAAAAGTCAGGTTTTTTCTCAAACTTCTGAAATAATGCAATTGTGTTGTACTGTCATTCCAAATTCCACTACATGTCACTTATGCCTCAAAGTTCAATTAAAGTGACAAGTATGACACACATTAATAGTTTTAGAGTAAAAATGAAAAGTGAGGGAACTTCTAAATGATATTTAATTATGACATTATGGTAGAAATTATTCTAGAAAAGAGGAAAATGCAATAGAAAGCAAGATTTCATATTTTGGAATTTTCTTCCCCAGAGACAGTTAACTAACAAAAAATGTAGCAGAGTTTGATTAAGTCTGCATGTTGCTCTTGACCTCATTAATGGAGTAAGCTGATGGATTTCCAGATCAATTTGTATGCAAATATAACAGAAATAGTAATGTATTTTCACAACTCATCTGTCCCCTTGCACTGACTACTTTTTTTTCTTTTTACCCACCTTCTTTTATGCACTAAGTGAAGTTTGTTGGTGCACTCAAAACAGCATTTTGATAACTGATTACATATGTTAAAGAAAAGGAAGATGTGATTTTTAAAAAAAATAGTTATGTATGTATTTATTTGTCAGAGATTGAGAGAGAGAGAGAGAGAGAGACAGACAGAGCGAGTGCACAAGCAGGGGAAACAGCAGGCAGAGGGAGAAGCAGATTGGTGCAGACTGGATCCCAGGGCCCTGGGACCATGACCTGAGCCAAAGGCAAATGCTGAACCAACTGAGCCACTCAGGTGTCCCAAGAAAGATGTAGTTTTAAACATTTGTTTCATATAAGAATATGCAGTATTTAAATACAGCCTAATGTTTTCTAAAGACTTTTACAGCTAAGATTTTCTTTATTCCTAAATTATTTCAGTGCATTCTAATATATTGGGAAGTGACTAGTCAGTAAGTACAGAACACTGCACAGTTAAAGCCCATCCATTTCCTAAGGTAAAGGGGACATCCAGTCACAGTAAGCAAAGTGGGCCAAATAGAGACATTTATTGCTGGCATGGAAAGGTTTACAATTATATGTGGTAAAGTTATATCTATTTTTAGGACAATAGATAAAGTATCAATCTGATTTCTCAATAAATATTATCTATATGGTTCACATGTTTGAGCAAATGTTTATTCAACTAAAGCCAGTCAATGAATAATCTCTCACAAAGTGTCTGTTTAAGATACATTTTTAACAGACATTACTAGAAATGTTTGGAGAAAATTTTATTATACACACACACACACACACACTGAACTGGATTAATGAAGTCAATGAACCTAAAAAGGGGAAACTTGGGGCGCCTGGGTGGCTCAGTGGGTTAAAGCCTCTGCCTTTGGCTCAGGTCATGATCCCAGGGTCCTGGGATAGAGCCCCACATCGGGCTCTCTGCTCAGCAGGGAGCCTGCTTCCTCCTCTCTCTCTCTGCCTGCCTCTCTGCCTACTTGTGATCTCTCTCTCTGTCAAATAAATAAATAAAATCTTAAAAAAAAAAAGGGGAAACTTAAGAAGCTTAAAGGAGGAAAATATTTGTAAGCCTTATGACTCGGTAAGTCAAAGCATGTGAAAGCAAGTACTAGAGTCAACCGCAACTGAAGGAAGACTTCCTCTAGGACACAAAAGAGTGACTCCCTGAATAGAGTGGGTGCATTAAATAGCAGCTTAATGAAATGAACAAGGCTTCATGAAAAGACACTTGTATTTTATGTTCCATTTCAGTCAGATGGACTGACAGTCGGTGATTTTTCCTCCTCCTCTCATGATCCTATTAAAAATGGATATTCAAGGGACACCTGGGTGGCTCAGTTGGTTGGGCGGCTGCCTTCAGCTCAGGTCATGATCCCAGTTTCCTGGGATCTAGTCCCACACCGGGCTCCTTGCTCGGCAGGGAGCCTGCTTCTCCCTCTGCCTCTGCCTGCCACTCTGTCTGCCTATGCTTGCTCGCGCTCTCTCTCTCTCTCTCTCTCTGACAAAAAAATAAATAAAATCTTTTAAAAAAATGATATTCAACAACTAAAACCTTGATGTGTGCATGAACAGAGACAAACTACCACAGACTTGGGATGCAAAATTCTCACTTATCAGGGCAAAAGTCAATAGATAATATCCAGTTATTGAGTTAATATACAATGCCATAAACATGTGATCTAGAGTTTTTCAAGTAAGTGACTGAATAACAGTACAGAAAACTGTTAAAAAAAACGAAGTTGTGGGGGTGGGTCCCAGAGCAGTGAGGCAATGGGACTGTTGTCATTTTCCTTTGTACATCCTGTCAACATTGGGATTTATGAACTGTCTGTGTGTATGTGTGTGTTATTTTGAGAAAGCATAACTATACTGAGGGGGAAAATAACACCTGTATAAGCATTAAGTAGATAGTAAATACTGGGGCGCCTGGGTGGCTCAGCGGGTTAAAGCCGCTGCCTTCGGCTCAGGTCATGATCCCAGGGTCGTGGGATTGAGCCCCACATTGGGCTCTCTGCTCTGCGGACAGCCTGTTTCCTCCTCTCTCTCTGCCTCTCTGCCTACTTGTGATCTCTGTCTATAATAAATAAATAAAATCTTTAAAAAAAAAAAAGAGTTTCACTGAGATATAATTTACTCATCATAAGTGTACGATTCAATGATTTTAGTACATTAACAGATTTGGGCAAACATCATCAAAATCTATTTTTAAGCATTTCTAATATTCCAACATGCCTTGTGCTCATTTATAGTCACTTCTTGTTTCCACCCCTGGCCCTACATCACCACACATTCTGTCTCTGTAGGTTTTATTGTCCATCCTTTATGAATAATTTGTGATTATGTTTTCAGTTAACTAAAAGTTTGGATTATGTTGTTCAGCTAAAGTTTTAATTAAGTAATTTTAATGCATAATTTTCCTTAGTAACTTTTCAAAAAGCAGAATGGAATCCATGACTGCTTTCAAAGGTCACAAACAAATGGTTTGACATTGAGATTTGTGGTAGTTGTTGTTGTTTTAACCCACATCCACTTTATACAGATTGGATCAAAACTGGTTGATGAGGAGTTATTGTTATAATTGTAAAAATTAACCAGATAAAATACATAAATTAATTGCATAGTCTGGGGAAGAAAAAAAAAACTGGTTCCCTGTAAAATTTTCTTCACCCCAGAAATTTAGATTCAGGATTAAATCTTTATGTGTTTACAATTGGCTAAAAGATTTATTCTGAATACAGATCCAGCGATTTGCATGTGTGCATTGGGCGATGACTTTATTGCTAAGCTTCCCCTTAACTGAAGAGTTAGCCTAATTATGCCTCAACTTTTATAAACAGTGACGTGACTTTCTATATAGTGCAAGCAATTTCTGCAAATTATTAGCTAAAATCATTATTTTATAATTTATTCAAATCCCAGTGAATAGTTTGGATTAAGAACAAAACTATCATTTTGTAGATGAATATATAATAATATAGAAATGTTTCTTTTGAAAATTATGCTTTGGTTAGATGATGGCTTTGGCAGAATGAGTCCATTAGCCTAGTATCTTTCACCCCACAGCATGAGTAAGAGGAAAGGTTTGTCATTCTCAAAGCTGAAATCTTGTCAGCCTCACTGTAGATTTATGAGACGATGTTCTAATCCCTCATGATTATCTGTCCTGTTGTTCTCCATTACTGCTTCCTCAAGGAGGCTATTTTTTGTGTTCTTCTCATGTCATGCTCAGCTGAAGTATAATTGACTGGAAGACCACCTACACTTATGGTGCATTCACACACAAATGAGTGGATGCTAGAAAAGTTGTACATCCATTAAGTGGAGCATTAGTTTTGATGTTATTCATTTATCTATCAAATATACTTAGACATATGAGTTCTCTGAAGGCTTGTTTACTGAGAAATGGCACTTTGCTCTTAGATGAGGGAAATGAAAGATATTGCTGCTGTCAATGAATTTAAAGGCTTTTATGCAGAAGTCTGAAAAATGAGAATACATGTCATTCTTCCATTGTCTATTTTGTGGTGCTTTAAAGTGAAGTCTTTCAGCAGGCTATTTTCATACTATGATCAGAAAGAAGACACACACACAAACACACACATGTGTGCACACGCTACACTGACTTTCCTTATTTTATCTTTAAAGAGAAACATCCAAAGATACAAGTCATTAGTTCTAGTTGTATGTAGTTCTTTTTATTAAAATAAGTAGATGATTAAAAATGTCAATTTTCATTTATTAGCAAAAGTAGACTAATGTTGTGTGGCATAAGAAGGAAACTAGGGAGGTACGTCAATGGTCAAGAACATGATAAATTTTGTGAAGAAGGAAAGGATGCTATGTAAAAATATAGTGTGGACATTAATACCGGTCTGAGGAATCATGAAAGTTCTTTGCAGAAGTGGCAGATAGACCTGGCTCTGAAGTTTTATATAAGAAATAACAGGTGGGGATAATTTGATGTAGGAAAGAATGAAGCACCTTTGAAGAAAGAGTTCGTTTCACTGGAGCACAGAGAAATAGGAATAGGAACTGAGCTAGGCTGGGTGATATAGGGCCTTACAGGCTTTGTTACTAATTTAAGATTTTATTCTAAGAAAAACACTAACCACTGAAGGATTTTAAGTTGAAGAGTGACAAAAGTGAATGTCAATTCTTTAAAAGGACCATTTTGGCTGTCATTTGGAGAAGAAATTGGAGTAAAGGAGGTAAGCTTATGGCTATTGCAGATAGTCCAGACTAAGGAGAGCTCGTTGACACTGGTTGGTTGGGGGGATAAAGTGGGAAAAAAAAATCTAGGAGATATTCAGGGGAGAGTTATATAAATCACAGGCATTAATTTAGATGTTTTCATATCCATTATCTTGTTAAAAATAATTGTAATATAGCCACCATCGTGTCATTTTTGGATCTGCAAAAATGAAGCTTAGAAAACTGAAAAATTTAAGCTCAGAGTATTAGGGACGTGAAAGTGTTTAGACTAAACTTGAACTTTATAAATTAAAAATCAACCATTCCCCAAATGACAGTCAACTTCTAAAATATAACCTTTATATTAAGCTCATTTTAATAAGCTATCTTTAACACTGTCAGTAGAAGCTTATTAGTTCTTAGTAGTGACACCATGTTGACCTCATGTTACCTAATTTAAGTAACAATAAATGACCTCATTGTTTCCTAGTTTCTTTTAAAAAATTATTAGCGATATTTTGAAATTTAAATGACACAAATATTTCTCTACTTATCTATATCTACTCTATGATCATTCTTCATTCTTAACATTTCTAATTTTTTTCTATTTTTTTTATTTTAACTTTCCAATCTAGAAGAGAATATCTATTTCAGCACTCTTTAGATATTTTGATATGCATTGTTTTAAAAGGTGCCCCACTCTTGTCTCTCACAAATAAATCTATAATTTTATCTTAGATTAGTTTCTTTCTGCCTTACTGAAATTAATCCAAATGATTTTAAGCTTAAAAATATATGCACATTAAAGTTATTTCTTAAAAAGATAAATTATCAATATATTCACATTCCCCATTTTTTCTGTCCCTTCTTCATTAAGTTATGCATCTGCCCAGACGTAGCTACTGGGTTGCAGTACAGTACTTTCTCAATTGACAAAATATCTGGTAACACAACTTTAAGAAACTCACTGTGAGTTTCCAATGAATTGTCCAAAGGTGGAAAGTCTTTAGTGTAAGAAACATAATGAACATGTTCGTGAGACCATCCAAGACAACAAACACAACCTCTGCAGCAGTTGGCCCAGGACTTGGTCAAGGAATACTAGCTTCTTTATTTTTTTACACCCACTTCCAGCTCAGAACCAACTAGAAAAAGCCAAATATATTTCCCAGACTAATCACATAAGAAGCCCTGCTTCTAGTTAGCTGATCTCTGGTTTCTCCATGCAATTGGGCTCCAATTAGAACATGCCTGAATCCTTCCTTCTTTGGTACAAGGCTTTTCTACTTCAATTTGCCTTTTAAGTTTTTGCCAAATGCGATTGATGGTGGCTGATTTCTTTTGCAAGTCCTGAATAAGCAGCCTCTGTTTGTGGTCATTTGATTTGTCTTCTATTTCTACAAGTGATAGTTTGGAAGTTGTGAGGCATGAGAAAGAGGAGGCACGATCCGGGTCTGGAGTATATAGGGGGCTACCTTCTTAAGACCCATCACCTGGAGAAGAGACAAAGCCAGCAAGGCAGTGGCATTTTGCAATATCCAGCAGGACTAACCTACAAGCTTAAGCTGTCCCTGCCAGGAACAAAGGGATCCTTCCTAGATAGGAGAGAGGGAAAGACAGAGGGTCTCACTGTGGTGTAGAAAAGGAGGAATGGCTCATCCTGTATATAGCTTTGTCAAAAATCAGCACAACTATTAAATAGGTGATGTTAGGCAACCACCTTCCCTAATTACCTTCCTATGTTTTCTAAAGATATTTACTCTTACTTACATGCCTGTCCTTTTATACATTTTGAATACAAAGTGGGTTTTTTTTTTAATCATACATAGATTTTCAAATATTTTCTCTGAGTCAGTGGCTTGTATTTTCATTCTCACAAGCACGTTTTTCACAGAGCAAATTAAAAAAAAAATTCCTAAACTCAAATTTAACATTTTTTCTTTTCATGGTCGCTGTGTACCATTATTTTCTCTTCTCTTTGTGGCACTCCAGCTGCATTTGTGTTATTCCATTTGATACTGCCCCAAAGCTCACTGTGCTCTATTCACTTTGTTCCATCATCTTTCACTCTGTGCTTTTTTGGAACAGTTTCTGTTATTTGTTCTTCAAATTCACCTTTTTTTTTTTTTTCTTCTTTAACTAAAACTTGAAGCAATCTGTCCATAGAACTCCACAGACCTCTCTAGTCTTTCATCCCACAAATCCCAGCCACCTTGTTTTCCCCAGATGCTTCATTTTGTCTCTTCCACATATCCAGACCACCAGACTCTGTATTTCCCTCTTGGCACTGTGGCTGCACTCTGTAATCTGAAGTAATTCTAGCATCCCCCTTGTTTCTTTCTCTTTTCTCACACATTACTTTCTTGAGTTATTGCTAGCCTAATGACGGACAATTTATTTCAATTATTTTGTTCAGTTTTCTAAGTGTTTAAGGAAGGAGAGTAAATCATATTCCTATTGCTACATAGGCAGAAGTGAAATTCCTAGTAACTTTTCTTAAATACAGATACTAGATATTGGCTAGTTCTCTCACTTTTTTCACAAACTGATCATAATTTGTCTTTGACGTTTGAATATTCAAAGGTTTGCAGGTGATTACAGGTAGAGCACAACTAATCCACTAATCGTATTTATAGGTCAATTTTTTAATCAATCAGTAATGTACCAGTCATTTTATTTTAATAGGTTAAAATCACTTTTTGTTTTATTAATAGCTTAACTATTTTTGCTTTATTAATAGTTTTTAAATTATGTATATCCCTTTTTATTGGTTAACTCTAAAAAAATTAGAAATATTTAAAAGCATTTTATTTGTTTTAGCATATTGTTATAAATTTAACCAGTTGTTACAAAGGTTTTGTTATATAACTACTAATGTATTTTTACAAAATTTAAAAAATTGAAAAAATGTAAAAATTCTACTTTTTGAACTAAATATAGAGGTCTATCCTTTGTTTTTCTGACTACTATTATAAGTGTGAAAATATAAATTTTGCTTAAATCTCTAATTATATCTAAAATGCTGGGTGGCAACAAATTCAGTGCTAATAAGTCTCTGTGACAGAAAGAATGGTCAGAGTGAAAATAACAGTTATTCCTAGATTCAGCTTGAGATACAGACTCAGTATGATATGTAATTATCATCATAGGTAACTTGGCACATAACAACAATAAGGTGAAGATAATAGTTTAAACATACTTATCTGTAAGTGTTTTTGACATCCCATAATACAGACGCTTGGGAAAAGTTATCTCAAACATCAGAAATCTTTTCATTTGAGACAAAGTTCTGTGTATTCTTATATCATGTCAGTTATCTACCCTTTGTATTATTCCTAGGTAATACAGGTAAAGAACAAATAATTATGGTGAATAGAAATAACAAATTATGTTTTTAGTGACTTACTTCATCATTATTTATATTTTATCAGTTTATACGTGATTATGGCTTTGGTGTCATAGAAAAGTATGTATATTTTATTTAAAAAATTGTAAGCAAGCACAAAATGTATTATTACCCATTGTATCACCAATGGGAATTTATGACAGGTGAAATGGGCATTTGAATTGCATACCTGTATTATTGTCAGTGATAATGATGTTTTGTTTTATGTGTCAATTTGTTTAGGCTATAGTACCAGTTATTTAACCAAGATGTTATCTAACCTAGGTGTTGATGTGAACCATACCTATTTTGTAGATATGATTGTCTAATCAGTTCACTTTAAGTAAAGGAAATTTACTCACTATAATGTGGGTAGACCTCATTAAATAGTTGAAGGCCATAAGAACAAAAACTAATTCGAACTAGAGGGTTTTATGCTTAGCGAAAGAAGTCAATCGGAGAGAGACAACTATCATATGATCTCCCTGATATGAGGAAGTGGAGATGCAATGGGGGTGGGGGTTAAGGGGGTAGGAAAAGAATAAAGGAAACAAGATGGGATCGGGAGGGAGACAAACCAAAAGAGACTCTTAATGCCATAAAACAAACTGAGGGGGGTGGGAGGGGAGGGGTGTTGGGAAAGGCTGGTGGGTTTATATTATATGTTTATATAAAAATTTAAAAAATGAAAAAAAACACAAAAACTAAGGTTTCCTGTAGAAGAAGAGATTATAACTCAAAACTTCTCAAGACAAGTATCAATTCTTGACAGCTTCCAGTCGGAGGCCTACCTACAACTTTCTGACTTGCCAGCACCCACAATCATATGAACCAATTCCTTATAATAAATCCATCTCTCTTTCTCTCTGTCTCTCCCTCTCTCTCTCTCTCCTTCTTGATCTTCCTGCTTCTCTCCCTTTCTCTCCTTTTCCCATTCCTCCTCTCCCTCCTTTCTGCTGGTCCATTTCTCTGTAGAACCCTGGTCAATAGAGTGGCTGTTATAATAGAAATTCTAAAAAATATAAAATTTAATCAAAAAAACCTCATGGATGAAAATTATAGTACCTGTTGGCAAAAATAATATAGATTATTTACCAGACTCTCACAATAAAATAGGAATAAAATTTTAAAAGATACAAAGGATTTATGAAAGTCCTATATAATAATTCATATACATAAATTCATATTTTCAAATTAGTGACTTTTTTCACAGCAATATAGGAGGTGAAAGTATTATTAACATTGTAAAAGTAAATATAGTTCATCTATATTTACCTATATTTACTAATACAAAATAAAAAGAGAGAACAAGGTGAAAGAGAAACAAATGATAAGGCTTATGTGTCCCAACTTCCAGTTCTGGAACAAGTTTTAGCATTCATGTGAGATAAGCCATTAGGTTGAGGGAGAAGTCTAAGTTCCTACACTATCCTAAGTTGTAACTGTTAGAATTTTTGTAGGCATGGTGAGCCCACATGGAAACCAGAAGTTGGAGGAGCAATGGTTATTAAGCTAATGAGCTTGAAACCTACAGGTTTCATCAGCAGTTAGCTGTTTCTGCATGGCTAGGCTGCAATCCCTGAATTATCCATGTTTGGGCAGTGACAAGACCAGGTCTTGCACTCATAAGCCTCCCTTGGCTCTATAAGGATCCAGAAGTTCTTATTCTTCCCTCAAGGATACAGCAGGTAGCTTAATCACATTAGCAGTTTCACTAAGGTGTTAAGGGGGGAAATAACTCCATAGTAAAGTTATGAAATGGGCAAGTGAGGCCAAGAGAAAGAGTAAAACTATCAACTATTATGGAGCTCTTTAATACCAATAAGAAAAAAATATATATACATATATGTGTGTATATATATATATATGTTACACATATATGTGTAATAAATACATATATACATCTACATGTATATATGTGTGTGTATGTATATATATATGGCAGCTCTCCATAAAAACCAGTAAGAAAGAAGACTTACACAAAACTTTTACATACAACTAGGAAGTCAACTACACACAACCATCCTGTCATGCTAGCTTTCCTTTCTCTACATATAGATTACACCTCCCTAAAGGAAAAAAATGGATATTAGTAGTCACCTGAAAGAGACTGAGTTACCTGGAAGATATTTTAAATGGAAAGAGAAGGAAATAGGCTACAATGTTAACTTAATATCTGTACTCCATTTCCATTCCCAGTGGAGTTCATGAAAAAGATGAGACCTGTTTAGAAAACAAAGAAGTTTCATTTTATTTCTTTTTTTAAAAGATTTTATTTGTGTGTGTGTGTGTGTGTGTGTGTGTGTCAGAGATAGATAGAGAGAGAGAGAGGGAGAGAGCATACACAAGGAGGGGTAGCAGCAGGCTGAGAGAAAAGCAGGTTTCCCTGCTGAGCAAGGAGGCTGATGTGGACTGGATCCCAGGACCCTGGCAGGATCATGACCTGAGCCAAAAGCAAACACTTAACCAAATGAGCCACCCAGGCATCCCAAAGCTTCATTTTCGTCACATATCTGAAAACTAGTACATTGAATTTAAACTCCATTAAACTTATAGTGAAATGATTCAGTAGACCATTATTAAAGGAACAATTCTATGCTATTTGGCATCTTTTAATTGTTCTACAAGGAAAAAAAGATAATAGTTAAGTTGCCCATTCAGAACCCTTTAGAAATTGAAGTATATCAACTCATACTTAACATTCTTAGTCTACCTTGTAGAATATAACATGTATGGGGTCCTGATAAATTCCTTCTTGTGATGACCTCTTGAAAAATATATTTTTTTTAATTTAGGAAAGCATCCCCCAACTTTAAAGTGATAAGAATTTTCATGAACTCATGAGAAATGCAAATATCATAAACCAGCTTAATAGGATAATGCTGAGCTATTTATACATAATCCTTCAATAGCAAGGATAAAAAATCTGCTGTTTACTCAGAAGCTGATTTTAACAGTTTCAGAAGGGAGTTTTGAATTTCTCATCCTATGTGCTATGCAAAAGTTGGTGATAAACCTTAAAATTTAGGCCCTCAAAATCCTAAACATGATGTTTCTTGTCATGATTGCAATAGTAAAAGATTTTATCATTTTGACTTTTCTATGAAGAACCAAAGCTTAAAAATAACCAACTTCTTGAATAACCAGCAGAGTATTTAAAAACCAAATAAAAACAAACATCAGATTGATGAACTGTTAACAAAGTGAGAATGAATGAAATGAAATATTATCACTAGGTTTTAAGTTTCAAAAGAAAAATTTAAATAGAATGTCAATACACAAAACATAAAATTGCATTTTCCTGCCGAGAGTACAGATACACACCTTATAAACTCAAATTTATAACATTTAGTTATATAATCATTTATTAAGAGTGAAAAGGATCTCTTGAATAAAAAATTCGAACCTTATAGTGTTCGGTGAGAGTTATACTATATAGCAGCTTACAATTCAATATCATTCTTTTTTAATTTGGTTTTATAGTTGCAGGTTAATCTTGATTGAGAGAGAAAGGTATTGGGGAGGCATATGTTTTTCTTTAATAACTCACCATTCAATCTAATGTTCTTTTTAACTAAAAATTCCAGAAGCTTTAGAAAGAAATAGTAGAAAATCATTAATATCTAACAATTATCTTCTCCTTTAATAACTGAAACCCCATTGATAAGTAGTCAATTTGGTGGAATTGTCTTACAACCATTTTATAATTTGAATATCTGGAAAAATGGAAAAATGTATTTTTCCAATTCATCTGTAATGTTACGATAATTTTCAGTGATATCCTAAAATATTTATCTCATTACTTATCATAGAGATAGTTATTTAAAATTGCTTAGGAAATTTCATTTTTTAAACTGGTATTTTATCTGCAATTTGAAGTATAGATCCTGGCAATTTATAATGGTTAAATGGCTTCCTTCAGTTTCTTAAAGTTAGCCTTGAAAATTTTAGTGAACTAGCTCTTCAAACTCTGATTCGAGGTGCTGGACTCAACACATGCAGAAGGCAGAAAACAGAATTAAAATGGTGAACACAAGGCACTGCTGATTAAAAGTAAAGTTATTATTAGAGCATAAAAACGTTAAGAACATTCTGGAAGATTTAAGTCAAAGAAGACATGATTTCTTGAGATGGCAAACAGGTCAGAGAAAACCTGACTACTAGATCTATCCAAGTTCCTTCTAAAGAAAGTTGATGCAAATGGTGGGCATGCACCCTTTCTGGTGGCTGAATAGTATTTCATTGTATATATGAACCACATGGCCTTTATCCATTCATCTGTTGAAGGGCATCTTGGCTCCTCCCACAGTTTGGCTACTGTGGACATTGTTGCTATGGATATCGAGGTACATGTACCTTTTCTTTTTATTACTATGTCTTTATCTTTGAAGCTAGAACTGGTGGTGATTATGCTAAGTGAAATAAGTCAAGCAGAGAAAGACAATTATCATATGGTTTCACTTATTTGTAGAATATAAGGAATAGCGTGGAGGACAGTAGGAGAAGAAAGGGGAAAATGAAGAGGTGGGAGAGGGGAGGGGGAAGGGAACCATGAGAGACTGTGGACTCTGAGAAACAAACTGAGGGTTTTAGAGGGGAGGGCGGTGTGAGGATAGGTTTGCCTGGTGATGGGTATTAAGGAGGGCACGTATTGCATGGAGTACTAGATGTTATACACAAACAATGAATCATGGAACATTACATCAGAAACTAATGATGGTGACTAATATAACATAATAAAATAAAAAAATAAAGGAAGAAAGTTGAGACTAGCTTCAGATTCAAACTAAAAAAGTTTGAAGAATGGAAAATGACTTGAAGATAGCCATATAGGTATTTAAAGAACCGTTTACATACCTGAGCCAATCACACATTTCACTTTCTTCACATGTAGAATGGCTGGGAGTAACCTGCCCAAGACTCTTACTGTGGATTTAAAGATTTAAGCAACTAAACTGAAGGAATGTTTAAGACTGAAGTATATACTTCCATATTAGAATGTGAGGGTCAGGGGCACATGGGTAGCTTAGTTGGCTAAGTGTCTGCTTCTGGCTCAGGGTGCGATCCCAGGGTCCTGGATCCAGCCCCATATCAGGCTTCCTGCTCAGCAGGGAGCCTGCTTCTCCCTTTCCTGGTCCCCTGCCTGTGCTCTCACTCTGTCTAAGAAATAAATAAAAATCTTTAAGAATAAAATAAAATAAAATAAAATAAAATAAAACAAAATAAAATAATAAAATATGAAGGTCAAGAAAGAAAGAAAGAGAGCTCAGCCCAGATAACTTTACTACATTAATTTAATTCCAGAATAATGCCCTCCTAAAGCAATTGAGAGGGTCCCTGGTATGCCTGCCTGTCCACTTACTGGGCACTAATTAGGGATGCCTACCTGTTAACAATCCCTTCAAATTACATAGAGCGAGTTGCCAGTGTTTCCTTCAAGGGAGGGATCATTCTGTGAAATATACTTTTATAACCTAGAGGCAATTTACACCACATACTTAATTAACCTAGTCTTTCATTCCTAAATATGAACTAAGAATCATTAGAAATTTGAAAGCAACTACGAGCGTGAAATAGATGGACCAAAATGAGTACACAGACCAAACAACCTTGAAAGAAACATTATAATTCAGGCACTAAAAGAGGACATTAAAAATTCAAATTAGTTTTTTTTTAATGATTAAGATATTTAAAATATTAAATGGACACCTGGGTGGCTCAGGCAGTCAAGCATCTGCCTTATGCTCAGGTCATGATCTCAGGTCCTGGGATGGAACCCCAAATCTGGCTCCCTGTTCGGCAGGGAAGCCTGCTTCTCCCTTTCCCTCTGGCTCCCCCACCCCCGGGTTATGCTTTCTTGCTAGCTCTCTATCAAATAAATAAATATAATCTTTAAAAATATTAAACAAACATACAAATAATAGACTTTATGGGATAGAAGGTTAAGCATGTAATCTGATACTAAACTGAAGAAACCTTTCAGAAGGCAGAGAAAAAGATAAACACTAGTAAATATGATGTAAAAAGTTAAAACACATGGCAGCAGGAAGATAGATCTAAGTGGCTGAAGTTTAAAAACCACAAAGAAAGATGGTGGAGACAAGATATAACCAAAGGAAGAGTAGAGGAAAATAAATTGAAAAAATATATTTTTATATTTATATTTATTATATATTGTATATTATTCTTTAGATTTAAAGGGTAAACATCCTGCTGAGAAGATAGTCTTTCTAGTAAAATAAGTGTAAAAATAAAAACATAGGCTATTCTTAAGGAAAGAGCAATCAGATGAAATGTAAAGTTCTTATTAATGATACTGAATACTACAGTATTGCATTATATTCTTTAAAGTTTGGAAAGGAATTTAACTGATGCATAGAATGATCTGCTCAATCAAAGTAAGAGAACAATTTATATTTTGGATCTTAAATTTATTATTTATTAGTGTGTATATGTGTGTGTGAGGGGTATGAGTATGTGCATGTGTATATATATATATGTACACACACATACATATATGAAAAGATATTCCTATACGAATGTGTAAAATGTAAAATAATAGATTTTTTTAAAGTGGTGATAAGTAGAGCCAACTTAGAAGAACTAAAACTATCCAGTGGCCCTTGACATTTCCAGTATTTTACATATAATAACAGAAGTACAGTGAAATGGGGTCGCAGTTTTATCTCTGTGACCTACCCACAGTATTTGGTGTATACAATAGTTTCTATGGTGAATAATTACATTACTTGATGAGTATGACTATGTCTGATTTATCATGGGCAGTTCTAAAGGCATGATCCCTCAATATCCCAGAACTAGATGCTCAGTTTGCTCTCTAGCATGCCGGAACACCTTGTTACATAGAGTAGACCCCATAGTTCTCTAGCAGAGATGGCATCGCCTTGCTCCAGAACCACAGGGATCTATGTGGCAACCCTATTTCTGGAGCTTTTAAAAGAAGCAGGCAAAAAAAAAAAAAAAGTCCCTTTTGCTACCTTCAATAGCTCCAGTATGATGGGATCTGTCAGGTCCTTTGGCCCAAGTAATAGGGCTACTTGTCCACCCACTTTGACCTGCTGCCAAATCTTGTCTTGCTCCAAAACTCACTCAAAGCTAGCAATCTTCTATGTAAGGCTGATGTTAGCAATAGTCCCACATGTAGAATATGCCAAAGAAGCCTACCAAACATGCCTCATTCTTAGTGGCAAAAGGTATAAGATATAATGACTAGTCCTTTATGCTGTGGGTTCCCAAAATTCCTAGACCAGTATACTCCTAAAAATGTCCTTAATGTGATAAGCCCCTGAATATTCACAGTGCTTAATTTCTCACCTCTTGAGGGCACATGTTTTATAAAGTACCACAAGTTCTCATGATTGTTGCTCATAGATTTGGTTAATATGATATCATTAATATAGTGGACCAAGGTGATGCTTTGCAGAATTTCTAGATGGTCCAGGTCTCTTTGGACTGTATCATAATAGAGTACAACAATCCGAGAGTTTTGTTAAAGCTTAGTGTGCCAGAGTCAATGGTATGTTCAGGAACCAGGGAGAGTTCTACTAGATAGGCTTGTGGATCTACTGGACACATTATAAAGTAGATGTTGGTTATAAATCCATTATTATTGAATGCTTTGATACTCATAGTCTCATGCGGAGCAGAATGGTGCTTTGCATCTCTGTATATCAGAGTCAATTCAGATACATCACAAAACACTTTAAAATATTCGGGTAGTCCCCCTTCCATTGTGTGGTACCTATGTCCTTTTAGGGAAGAGTGGTCAAATAATAATGTGGGTATATATATGTGTAATATACACACACAAACACACATATACAGTATGCATACAAATAGATACTAGGGTTCTCAGTAGTGTGTTTATGTATGTGTGTACATATATAGATACTAGGGTTTTCAGTTCTACATCTGCATGTTCTACTTCCAACTCTTACCTTTAAAGAAGCCAGTCCTCAGTTTTAAATAATGCTGTTGCCCTCACCAACATATTTCTTTTTTTCTTAAGATTTTATTTATTTATTTGACAAACAGAGATCACAAGTAGGCAGAGAAGCAGGCAGAGACAGAGAGAGAGGGAAGCAGGCTCCCTGCTGAGCAGAGAGCCAGATGCGGGGCTTGATCCCAGGACCCTGGGATCATGACCTGAGCCGAAGGCAGAGGCTTTAACCCACTGAGCCACCCAGGTGCCCCCACAAATGTATTTCTTATTACTTTAGTAAATAGACTCTTCTCTGGGCCCTGTCAAGAAATATATTAGCTTTTGAGTTTTCTGTTTTTTACCAGCTTTATTGAAATATAATTGACATGCAATATCATGTAACTTTAACATGTACAACATGAAGATTTGATATAGGCATATACAGTGAAATTATTACCACAATAATGTTAGTTAACACATATTTCACTTTAGATAATCACCATTGTGTTGTGGTTATGGTGAGAATATCAAAGCTCTACTCTTGTAGCAAGTTTCAAGTATACACCATAATATTGTTAACTACAGTCACCGTGTTGTACATTAGATCCCTGGAACTTATTCATCTTATAACTGAAAGTTTTACTTTTTGACCAACATCTTCCCATTTCCCCCACCCTTCAGATCCTGGCAACTACCATTCTACTCTCTGTTTCTATGAGTTTGATGTTTTTAGATTCCACATATAATTGATATAATAGAGTATTTGTCTTTCTCTGTCTGCCTTAATGCACTTATGAATGATGCCTTCGGGATCCATCCATGTTGCTGCTAGTGGAAGAATTTCCTTCTTTTTTTATGACTGAATTTTATATATATACACATTATAAAATGCATACAGTGTATAATAAATATAATAACATATTACATTGTATGATATATATATATATATATATATATCTCATTAGCATGGGAGTACAGATATCTCTTCAATATCCTGTTTTAATTTCCTTTAGCTAAATACATAGAAGTGCAATTGTTGTGTCATATGGTAGTTCTATTTTTAATGTTGTGTGGAATTTTTAAATGGTAAATATCTCTCTCTCTCCCTCTCTCTCTATATATGTATATATATATATACATATATATATAGTGTCCGCATCACTTTATATTCCCACCAATAGCACATAAGTGTCCCCTTTTCCTCACAACTTCAACCAGAATTTGTTATCTCGTGTCTTCTTCGACAGTAGTCATTCTAAGAGGTATAAGAGGTATCTCATTGTGGTTTGCAGTTCCCTGATAAATAGTGATTGCCTGGCCATAGATAGTAAACCCACTGTAGCATGGCACTTTTCTGATTTTTTTATTCATTTATCAATATAATACCAAGGCAGCTCTGGCATCTCTACTTTAGTTAATGAAGACTAACATATTTTCCAAGCATTCAGATCATCCCTTGGGAGAATATTAAATTCTTTGTCACCAGAGAGTTCTCCGATATGGACAGACTTTCTTACCCGGCTTTATATTTTGTCCACATGCTGGTACCCTCCAGATTCCTTCTAGGCCTACTTGCCATTTTCTGCCAGCACATATAAACCAGAGCCTGCAGCTCCTTTAACATATAAAACCTCTTCATCCTGATTAGGTCCACTATTTTCTGCTTGAATTATACTGAGATTTTACCCAAATTAAGTCTGTTGCAAGTATCTTCCTTGTATATACATGCAATTTAAAAGACAGAACCCACAGAAACAGAATAGAATAATGGTTGCCAGGGACTGGGAAATAAGGAAATGGGAGTCGTTAGTTAAAGGGTACAAGCTTCCATTTACAAGATGAATAAGTTCTGAGGATCTAATACACAGTATGGTGACTCTAGTTAATAATACTATACTGTATATTTATAAGTTGCTAAGAGAATAGATTCTAAACATCCTCACAACACACAAAAATGATAATTATGTGAAGTGATGGATGTGCTGACTAACCTTACCACAGCAGTTATTTTGAAATTTATATGTGCATCAAATCATTGCATTGTACATCTTAAACTTACACAATTTCAATTATATCTCAGTAACTCTGGAAAAATAGCCTATTGGACAGGAGGGTAGTTGGAGGTCTATCTTAAAGAGGGCAGATATTGTCTTGTACATTCTTGCCTTATTTGAAGTTCTTACATTGTTTGAAGCAAGCAGTTAGGAAATGGGATAGATCTTCCAAGAAGATGGAGTTAGTCCTGAGAGTTCAGAAGAACCTCAAAACTTAAAATTCTCAAATTCACCAACAGAGATTCTTCTTTTAAAATCTCTGGGTCTCGTTACTTCCACGCCAGACCACAGTCTTGCACAGAAGACTTTCTGAGGCTGAGAATTCAGGATTTTCTGAAGTTCTTCCACTCTTCCAATTAAGTCCCAGGCTTAAATTTAGTGCTCCTGCTCTGGGACTTCAGGAGGTAAGAGTCTTTTGAAATGCTGTCAAGAAAGCTGTGTAACTCTACCTTTACTTTAAGATACTGATTAATAGATGTGAGCTTGTCATCTTTTCTCTTCAGTATATCAGTGGTGCTTAACAAGTATGCAATTCTGAAGTCCTTATATTTTCTTTTTTCATCACATTATTAAATGCTGGAGACATTACATCACCAAGTATATTTTCTCCTACCTATTTGTCATCCCAGTTCAGTATAGCTATGGTGAAACAGGACCCATCCATCCATCATCTGCCATTGTGATGGGACATCAAGGTCATACGGTCAGTAAATGAACCAACTCTAGATGTGATTCTTAGAACATCCTTTCTAGGACCACTCCTTACTCTAGGACCAAGTCCGTTCCTAGGTGGGATTTCCTAGAAGTCACTGAAGTGGGGATTCTTATACTGTTATTTATTGAGGAAGTAGTGTTAGGATAAGGGGAGTGTGGGAGCTGCAACAAGCCAGGAGAAGAAGTTAAGGAAGAATGAAAACTTAGCTGGAAACTAGCTTTATTCTGAAGCACAAATTAGACTATAATGTTATTCACACCCATGACAATGGGTCTGACATTCGGTCTTTGGCCAAGGTCTACTAGGCAGGAAGATTCATAAACTCCTATATGAAGGGACCAAGGAGAATTCTTCAGAGAAATAAGTTGCTTTGAGGTTTTAGCTGCTAACACATCCAGTACCTGGGGGTTTGAAGACACTAGCCTGCAAAGTGTGCACTAAGGGAATTTGGACAGGACACCAAAAGTATCCACTCATGCCTTCTTAATGCTTATTTTCTAAATTACCATACCATGGAAAGAACATGAAACAAGCAGATGACCCTGTTTCTTGTCTAGCATATATTTAATTCAGTATAGCAGACACATATACTACTGAGTTTTTATACAGTAAATTTTTCTTTCCTTGTACAATTTTATGTGAAGTAATACAGACTGTCAAGAACCTCAAAAAATGACAAGTACATGGATATAATACTTTTAGTCAATGACATATTTTCATATGTGACTTTACTTCAGGGAGCAGCTATACATTAAAATGCTGCTTATTTCCAACAAGTATATTTTATCACTCTCATTCAAATAGTTCATAATATAAATATTTTATTTTTTAAATTTTTTAAAAATATTTTATTTATTTATTTGTCAGAGAGAGCACAGGCAGACAGAGTGGCAGGCAGAGGCAGAGGGAGAGGCAGGCTCCCCGCTGATCAAGGAGCCTGATGCGGGACTCGATCCCAGGATGCTGGGATCATGACCTGAGCTGAAGGCAGCCACTTAACCAACTGAGCCACCCAGGTATCCCTTCATAATATAAATATTTTAAATTACATTGTAGTTTAACAGTTGCAGATCATTTGAACCATTTTACTAAGTTATAGGTAACCAAACATAGCATCTTTACAAAGTTCTATAATAGGGCACTGTGAAGGTAGGAAAATCAACTCTAGTACTATTAAAAGTCAACATCTGGAAACTTCATACAAATATTTTGTAGCAGGACTAATTATATTTTTTTTATCCCTTCTATTTTGTTTGCTCATTTTTTCATAATATAAAGATATAGGTTGCCCTTACCTTTATCTCAAGGATCTTTCTAGAATAATATCTGAGTAACACTCACAATTAGAACCTACACTCTTCATTCATTTTTTACATTAGGCAGTAGATAGATCCTATTCCCCTATGCTCTACCATTCTATCATTTCTTATTTCCTATCTTTTACAGGAGCCCTAACAAGCCTGAGTGTATATAACAGTGAAGGTGCCCTCAATTCACAGACTCGGATATTTGTTCTATATCTCTGTTTTGGAAATGATCCAGGAATTGGACCAAGCCCCCTCTAGAGCACATCAAATATCAAATAGCCAATATTTTATTTTTCCCCTTCTAAATGAACATCACTGGGCAAATTTCCTGATCCCTGAGGAATATCTGAATGACATATTGCAGATTGTGCAGCCTTTACACAGACCAGAATCTAAAAACATTTACAGATTAGAAAGTAAATAAGCATATAGCATATGCTAATTCTTTCCTTATGAATAGTTATTTGTGTTTTCACTATTTAATGAAGTTATGGACTGTGGCCTTTCTGTGAAAGTACGGCAATTAGGAATCAATTACACTTTATATTGAAACACTGGTTACTCTGCTGCTGTGGGATAATTGGGAAATAACTATATTGTCATTTTTATGTACTTTGGCTACATTGAATCACAGCATTTCAGTGGTGAGGCACTGGCAAATTATACATACATTTGTTCATATTAGGTCATGGATTGTGAAGACAGTGTGAAAAAACTGCTCACTTAGAATGAACTCCAAAGATAATGTGTAAGTTCAAGTAGCTATGCAAAGATAGTGAGAGCTTCTCAATTAATTTTCATTCCCAATGCAATTAGTGCCACTTAATAGAATGTGGTGCAACATTAGAAAATGGATCTAAATGCCTTGCTGGTTTTCTTGTGTGTGTGTGTGTGTGTGTGTGTGTGTGTGTGTGTGTGTGTGTGTGTTTAATTTGACTACTTAAAGGAACTGAAAAATTCAGATAAAGATTTTTTTTAAGAATTAAAAATGATTTCTTTAAAAACGCAAATGCTTTGAGAATGACATATCAAAATAAGTAAATGGAAAGACTAGTAAGTTGGCATCCTGTAGCCTGGAGAGGTTTTAATTGGAACTTTTAAGGAGGAATGATTCTCTGCTTCTTGTGTGACTAGGAAACAAACCCTTGTGATACTGGAGAAAGATTTTTTTTTTGCTTACTCCTTTGTATTTATTTTTGGCATTGATGTCACTATCCTGGGCTCCCAAGGAAAACTAGAGGTGACGGATCTTGAGCCAAGAAAGTAGTTAAAGATCCTAATATGAATGTCCCAGAATTTCCACATTAAAGGTAAATATGTTGTTGTTTACTTTCTTAAAAACAAAGCAAAGAACTCTAAAGAGTTTTACTTAAGTAACATCTGTGTTAACAGAACTGACATTTATTATCTTTGCTTTAGATGAGCTGTCTCAACTTCAGCTTAGTGAGCTGAATTTGGCATGCAGATGTTTTATTTCTGTCCTCTTCCTTTCTTCTTTTCCTTACCTTTTCTTTTCAATTTTGAAAAAAAAAGTCATCAGCTATTTAAAAAATTCAAGAATCAAAACAAAAGAACAAAGAAAAAGAGAGAGAAAGACAGAGAGACAGAGAGAGATAGAGAGAAACCAAGAAACAGACTCTTAACTACAGAGAAAAAAATGATGGTTACCAGAGGGAAGGTGGGTGGGGGATAGGGGAAATAGGGGATGAAGATCAAAGAGTACACTTATCATGATGAAATAAAATAAAATTTAAAAAATGATAAAATTGGAGATGTCACACTCAAAAATATGTGGGTTTGAAAGTATAGCAGCAAAAATATTATTTATTTGTAACATAGGTGTAGGAAAGCTTAGCTAAATGACTTTTTCACCTGCTAGGAGATAACCCTATCTTATATTTTTGAAAATTATTTTGGTTTGCAGTATCCTCAAACTGAAAGACAAGGAAAATCTTTCCTGGCTTCCAATCATACTTTCCCATGGCAACATTTGAAAAATTTAAGTCTTTCCAAATACCTGGATCTAGAAATTGTTTCTTGAAAGCATTGTTCAGATAACAAGGGATCGCATTCTATGCTTTGAAATGTAGTATGTACTTTTCTCCAATAGGTGGGGGCAACTATGTGTAATAGCAAGAGTTATAGCCCTTAAAATTGAAAGCATTGATCCAGAGCTGCATTCAGCTAATACCAACCCTATTATCTTCCTTCAGACGAGCTCACCCAATGAGGTGGTACAAATACCCTATAAACATCAAACTGTTCTAAAAGCCCGATACACTTGATCACTGATTACACAATTACTTAAGAGGAGGAATCTGAGAACAGAAGTAATTAAGTACAGGAAATTTGTTTTTTAATTATAAGCAAACTAAATTAAGTCAAGCACAGAGTTACTACTGTGAAAGGAAGAATAAAAGAAATGGTCTCAAATGTGCCTCCTAAAGCATTACTTAGTAGTCAACTGACTTGCATTATCTAATAATAGAAAATTAAAACAATGGGTACAAATGTGTTTTTCTACTTCTTTAGGTAGAATTAGGCTCTCTTCCTTTCATTTGTGAAATCATGAAATTAAATTAAGCTAACAATGAAAAAGTAAAATTATTTTAAACATCTTCTAGTAAAGTTTTATGAGAGTATATACACATAATTTTATCTATTTGTATTATATTTTTTCTGATGAGCCAAGTATCAATAAAAACAGGTCATCTTGAAAGTATACAGTAACAGCAGTTTTAGATTCATGTATCCTCTGAAAAGGAAGAACATAAAACATAGTAATAGTTTATGATCATGCAAACATAGAAGGACCTAACACTCCATTTTTTTAATTGTTTCTTTCTTTCTTTCTTTTTTTTTTTTTTGTTAGAGAGAGAGAGCGAGCACAGGCAGACAGAGTGGCAGGCAGAGGCAGAGGGAGAGGCAGACTTCCCTGCCAAGCAAGGAGCCCAATGTGGGACTCGATCCCAGGACGCTGGGATCATGACCTGAGCCGAAGGCAGCTGCTTAACCAACTGAGCCACCCAGGCGTCCCTTTTCAATTGTTTCTTAAAGTTAAGTTTGGAATATATGGAGATTTTTTCCCCCTAAATTATTCTTTATTTCTCTATGATTAAAGTAAGTTACAGTTTCTACTGAAGACATGCTCAGGAGCAACTGAAATATGAAATGGAAACAAACTCATATGTTGCTATTTGAGTATTTTAAATCTGAAAATGGCAGTTACATAAGGTTTAATCCGAATTATTGATGAGTATGTGTTTTCTAATGAGAGTCCAGCATAGCAATGTCACATGGAAGAGTAGCTTCTTCTCTTCCTCTGATACAAATGATCTGTGAATCGGCCAGAACGCTGAAGTATTCTCACCAATATCTTTTTGTGCAACCACACATTATTATCTTCGTATTCTCAAATCAACCCTTCTCCGCTCCTGGTGGTTGATTTTGTGGTGATTTTGCAGTGGTAGATAGTATGCCGGGTTTCGAACAAATATTTAATATCTAAATAATGCTTTGAGTGGAAGGAAAGAATAGGGAATAGTTATCACTAGGATACATATGCTGTAGTATTTATGATTTTGGAATATACTGATGCATGATTTTTTACTATATATGTATATATATATATAACACATATATAATGTATATAGCTTTACAGTGACTCAATTTCTTATATCAACTTGGTTCACACTTTCTTTCCGCATTTTTGCTGTTATTTTTTGTGAACACTATTTTTTTCCTCCACAGAATAACTCTGTAAGTCCTAGAACGTACTTTTCTTCTTTTATAAAGCCTTCAATTATCTATATTAAATATGTAGTCTTTTCTGTAAATTCATAGCCTGTAAAAATAATAACTAAGTTTCAGGGCTATTATCTGAGGTCCAAAGACTTTAAGTAGTTATACCGATTGTATTATTTATCTATTGCTGCATAACAAATTACCACAAATGTACTGGCTTGAAAACTACCCATTTATTTTCTCACAACTTCTGTGCATCAAAAATTCAAGAAGACCCATTTATATCATGACTCTTCACAAGGCTGCCATTAGGGCATTGACCAGAATTAGAGTCTGAGAGAAAGTACAACCGAAAAGGTTTGTTTGTTTGTTTGTTTGTTTGTTTGTTTTTCCAAACCCATGAAAGTGATTGGTGGCATGGGTCAGTTCCTTTGGGCTATTGGACTCAGCACCTCCTATCTGGATTTTGGCTGGAGGCCACCTTCAGCTACTTGCCATGTAGACCTCTCCTACATGGCAACTTGCTTCATTAAAGCCAACAAGGAAGAGAGTCTTCTAGCATGATGGAAGTTATACTGTTATGCAACATTATCATCCCATTACCAATGATGTACTCTCTTGATTAGAAGCAACTCTCCAACCCAAAAAATCAAGAGGAGATGATTACACAAGGAGTGAACTTTGAATTAGAATAATTGGAGTGATTTTACAGCCTGTCTTCTATACCTGTGTTCCAAGATCTACTCTGGGTTCTTTTCTTTTCTTTTTTGTTTGCTTGTAAAAATTATATTAGTCCTCATCTCATTTGCAGTTGTCTTCATTTTGCCTCAAAAATCACCAACTCTATGAACTCAAATGAACTTATGCTTTATATTTGTTTGCACCTCAATCACCCCAAAGTAGAGAATTTTGGAATTCAATTACATGAAAAGACTAAAAGAAGCAACTGATATTTTGGTGTATATTTATCGTGCCCCACCATGATCCATAGTATTTATGATTTTGAAATATGTCATTGTATATAATATATATTTATATATATATATATTATTTGGGGGCATTTTTGTTGTTGCTTTTATCAGTGTTTAGAATAAGGAAGGAATAAGTATCTTGGTAGGATCTTGACTTGAGAAGAGTGACAATCACTGTTGGAAACTGGTCACCAAAAATATGAATTGAACTCTATGATAATCTATAAAATAAAAATGATCCCAAATAATACCAGAGCTACATTATATATGAAGATGAAAATCCTAGATATTAAAATCTTCAAAGTAATTAACATGCAAGAGTTCTTGGACCTAAAAGATATTTCACTAGAAATCTATCTCAGCTTTTCAAGAAAAATTGTAATTGTGACCCAAAGCCTGTCATTTTTGTACTTATTAGTACTACTGACATTTTATTTTCATTGGATGTAGCTGATATAAATAATTACTTATTTAAAGCTATTTATAAACTACCTAAAAAATATCCCCACTTACTGTTTACAGAGTGTCTTTTTGACTTCTACTTTAGAATGATAATCCTGGTTTGTAGTTAGAGGAAATGGATGAAAAAAACCACAATTTATTTTCCTTCTGCAAGGTGAACTTTATGTTTACAAAATAAAATGCTTCATGCAGTTAAAAAAATAGAGTTAGCTAGCTTGATTGATAGCTATAGCTTCTTAGCTACCTAGATTCCTAGAATATGCTGAGTTTTGAAGAATTCAAAATGGCTATATTTATTATTTCATTCCCAGTTATCTTAAATTACTTCTTTTTGAATTTTTTAAACAATAAATATGATTATTTCTATGTTTGTATGCTACTTTCCAAGATATTTGTGTATATAATCTCTATTTAAATTGATATATTCAACTATCTACATATTAATTTGTGTTTAAATATAGAAAATGTAAAATAGTTTACCACCTGTCAGATATCACTTTTTTCTTAAATTTCATTTAAATTTTAAGATATTTCCCCATAAAGGGTTTTTCTTAATTTTTATTTTGTAAAAGTTATTAATGTTTTTATTTCTTCATAATTCTCCTGAGCTCAAGTACAGAAAGTTCTTACATAGGTATTGATCTATATTTTATTTATTTTTTTAAGATGCTTTTTTTTAAAAATTTTATTTATTTATTTATTAGAGAGAGAGAGAGAGAGAGAGAGAGAGAGTGAGCGAGCTCAGGCAGACAGAGTGGTAGGCAGAGGCAGAGGAAGAAGCAGGCTCCCTGCCCAGCAAAGAGCCTGATGTGGGACTCGATCCCAGGATGCTGGGATCATGACCTGAGCCGAAGGCAGCCGCTTAACCAACTGAGCCACCCAGGCATCCCATGATCTATATTTTATTCTAGAAATGGTGTTGTTTCATAAATCTTTAGTATATACAAAATTTATTATAGTGTAAGATGTAAAATTGAGGTCTAAATTGTTTTCCAAATGAATAACGATTTTTAAACACCATAATTTTAATAATATCTCACCCCATTACTGCTTTGACAGACATGAACATCTTTCTATTTATTTCCACTGATCTGTTTCTGGCTTAGTTCCATAATGTCTTAATTTTGATAGCCTTATATGTTTAAAATATGATAAAGTAATAAGCACTTTTCCTTTATTTTGCAAAAATTTAATCATATACTCCAGTCTTTTTTTTGAAACTCTAAGTTTTTATATTTTTCTTCATATTGGCATTTCTTATTATCCTTACCCTATTATCTCATCTTTGAAATATAATATATATTTTTAAATAACATTTTAATGTATATCTTTATATATGTGTTTAAATTGCATTTATAGATATGGAGATATTTTTGCATTTATAGATATGGAGATATTTTTGCTTATTTGTTTGTTCTTTGCTTTATTTCAAGAAGTAAATGATTTGTGTATAGATTTTATCAAGTACACAATATTCCAATAAATTTTCAGGCTTGTGATTACTATAGTGGAAGTAAAACTTGAAGAAAGAAAGGGAATTATAATTTTTTGACTATTAAAGAAAAATTTTTCATATTTTAAAAATTGGTGATAATAGATACTTAATATTATTATCACCTCTTATTCATCCTATTGGTGAAAGAAGTGTCTCTGCCTTAAATAATGTGAAAGGACCAAACACCCAGCACCCAACATGGGACAGATGAAATTGACAGCAGCTTATTAGTGATATAAACTCACAACCTGGGGGAGGAAGTATTGCATAACACGTAAGACCACACAAGGGTTGCATTTTGGAGCTCAGAGAACAAGCAGAGGCTGTGGAAGGCAGATTTTGTAGTGACAAGAAGATGAGGTGCCACCTTGTCTGGCAGAGAAGTGAAACCCATTAGATTAAGGACTTGAGAAGTGCAGTTGGTCCAGATGATAGGAACTAGCCAGTTGGGGATCCATTCCTACTGAGTAAAGGACATATCTGGTGAAAGCACAGGAGCTCACAATTGGGGGAATCCCATGAGACTCAAAGATGTCAATAAAACACATGACATTTTAGGCTTCATATTATAATTAATCCCTTGATGCCTTCTTGTCAAATATTTACTTTGGTGATGACTAATATTTTTAGATAGCAGAAGTACTTTTCTAGGAAACCAAGGAGATACTTTAACAGAAGGGCCACATGGTGAGGTGTTGCCAAAACCCTGGACTGTAGAAATGTCTCTCTTTGTGGCCAATAAAGGTAAATAAGGTATCTGTATAACATTGGAGTAGGAAGTAAATGTCCCCAGGGAGCATGAATTTAGACTCAGCAGAGGATCCAGTTTCCATTTATAACTTAAGTATTCGATTTTGAGGAGGACATTTGGCTTTTTCATTAAACTAACTGCTTGGGGGCACCTGGGTGGCTCAGTCTGCCTTTGGCTCAGGTCATGATCCGGTGTCCTAGGATCGAGCCCCATGTTGGGTTCCCTGCTCAGTGGGGAGTCTGCTTCTCCCTCTCCTACTCTCCCTGCTTGTTTTCCCTCTCTAACTATCTCTCTATCTTTGTCAAATAAATAAATAAATAAATAAATAAAATCTTTAAAAAATTAAAAAAATAAACTAACTGCTTGGACTTCTAACAGAGCTAGAAGTTCCATTGAATGCCCTCTTGAAGAGCTCCTCCATCATACATTTTGAGAAGTGGAATGAGTGCCTTGATTACTATTAGTAATGGGGAATCCCAAAGGGGATCAACAGTGCCCTGGTAAGGCACTTGTGGCCTTAGTATATATTACCTTGAATTATATTTTGAATATCTGTGAAGGAAGAGATTCCCAGATTCCTAAAGGGGAGGCTTTAGAAGAATAATTGTTGCTGCCACTGTCTGTACTAGAGAGCTAGACCTATTGACAGTGGCCCAAAAATTAGCAACAAAAGTGCAGATGGATCAGTCTTTTCCTCGGGCATCCAGAACTACAATGATTGCATGATATTTGTCCAATTATGCTGACCCCCCTTTATTAGGGACATGCTGGTTAAGGGAGAGAAAACAGCAACATTCCACTGACCTAAATCACATATAATGATGGTAATCCCATCTGTAAAGTCAGTAAACTCTCACTGCTGTTCACTCAGTTAATCCTATTGGCTCCTCAGGTAGCCAAGGGGTCTGAAAGATGAATCACCTCCTCCAGTACTGTGGCATCTGGCAAGGAACTAAAGACAGGGAAGGCCACTCATCCTGTTGGTAGGGTATGCCAAGAGCGTCCAAATTTGGTTCTATCCTGTAGAAAGGTGGTCTTGGTAGATGTGCCACACCTGTTGGGAGATGATTCCTGGTACGGAGTGTCACAGTTTCAGGGTCTATGGGTCTATGAAAGCCTCTAATTCTATGTAACCCAGTATGTGGTCAGTATGGTCTAGTGTTGTATCGTGCAAGGCTAAGAAAAGCAGCTTCTGACATCAGAAGCCCATGGGTTACTAAAGGCTCTACAGTGAGGGAATATCTGAAAGCAATAACAAGAGTCCTGTTGATTTCAACTTGAGCATATTTTCCGACCTTTTGTTGGAGGAATTCCCATTTAGGTAGAACCAATTTTATAACTAACAGCATTAGTAAGATTAGGTAAAATTTGTAAATGAGGAATATGGTCTCCCAGACAGGACTAAAATATGTTACATGGGAGGAAGGTGTGATCAATGTAATATCATTCCTGTGCTCTGGAGAAAAGATGGATGCAGTTAAGATATTACCTGCAAAGGTCGTGTCTGATGGCAGGGCTTCTGATGTCCCTCATCATAAGATCTCAAGAATTTCTATGATTGTGTGGTTTAAGGAAACTGGGCTTAGGTAAGGTTTGAATTAACCTCTTCATATATCATAGGCATGCCATGGGTGCTGCTCCTTGT
Organism: Taxidea taxus jeffersonii; assembly: GCA_003697995.1. NCBI lineage: Eukaryota > Metazoa > Chordata > Mammalia > Carnivora > Mustelidae > Taxidea > Taxidea taxus. The sequence continues at coordinate 4,200 of RCUC01163782.1, read as the reverse complement.
AACCCTGAGGATAGAGTCTTTCCTGCAGTAAAGGCACAAGTAGCATGATGGTACAGCGGGAGTACCCAGGGCCCACCAACCATCCTCTGCTACATGGCCTGTGCAAGTTTCAGCTTCTAGCTACATATTTGTAGTTTTTGCCTAATAAGGGAACTAAACTAAAGTTGAGTGTTTTCTGCTGGATAGGGACATATCTGACAAGAGCAGGCTCATTCAAGGGCCCTGTGAAGCTCAAAGATGTCAAACACTACATGAAGTTTTAGACCTTCCAAAACACGTAGTCATGTGACATTTGGACATATTTTAGAAAGTGATGTAATGGTTATAAAAAAAAGGTTATATCATTTTCAATTACATAAAGTTCTAATAAAAATTTATATCATTTTTAAACGTTTGATACACATTTTATTTTTTGTTTTATATATGTATATATACATATATACATACACACACACATATATATATGTATATATACATATATATATATATAAAAGATTTTATTTATTTATTTTTCAGAGAGAAAGAGAGAGAAAACACAAACAGGGAGAGCAGTAGGCAGAGGGAGAAACAGGCTCCTTGCTGAGCAGGGATCCTGATGTGGGGCTTGATTCCAGGACCCTAGTATCATGACCTGAGCAGAAAGCAAACGCTTAACCAACTGAGCCAATCAGGCATCCCTACAGTTTCTTTTTTTTTTTTTTTTTAATATTTTTTGGAGGTACCTTAGTAAAATTATTTCAATCTCACTCCTCTGGGGAAATAATCTTCTCTTTTTTCATAGCCAACTTTAGTTCTGTTAATTATATGAATATTAAATAGTTGTTTTAAAAATATATCACACTTACTCTTAAATACATTTTTATCCTGCATATAGTCTTAAGAAATATGTATTATTTCTCAGTGCCTGGTATTGTTGGAGCTTAGTTTTTATACATTTGTACCTGTACTCTGCATAGATTGTTACTTGAAATTTCCTTATTTTGCTGAAGGATTTTATTTTCTCTATTTTTTTCACATTATTGAATGAGTGAATTTTGAGGAAGGGAGATGAGGTCAATAACATATATAAAATATGTAAATATGTAGTATAACATATACTATATATTATATATAGCATATGGTATATTTTCATATTCTAAGTGCTATTTATGAGTGGGTGATGTCCTCTGACTAATAAATGCAATAAATTTTGTAATATTATCACCAGTCAATTCAATAAATATTTTCTAAGCCCTGCTATATTTAATACATTGTGTTTTTTAGATGACACAAATCAGTAAGACCAAGTACCTGATTTCAAACATTTGACAAGCTATTATTTTAGATTTATTAAGATGCGTTGCTTATCACTTTGGTAATCTAAACTACAATTAAAAGAGAGAAAATGAACTAATAAATCAGAAATAAACAGACTTATTAAGTTATGAAGCTATAATGTGGTTGAGGTACCTGGTCAACTAGAATAAAATTAAAGTGCATATTAACCTCTTGATATAGTTAAGTTTCTCATGGGTTTCTCATAAATAGCACATTTTCTCCTATTAAGATTCAAAGGCATTCTAGAGTGATTTTTACAGGCTTATGATGTCAAAATATTGTTAAATGAATTTTTTTTCTTTTCCTTTTAGGTTTTGATGTTAATTCCCATGTCTAATAAGTTTTTAATTTTTACAAACTTCTAGAGAGCACTACATGTGCTAGATCTTTCTCATTAAATAATAAATTAGTTTTTGACTTGTCTCAAAGATATTAAAATTTTATGTCTATGGAATTTTATTCATTAATGAAAAGGGACAGAATTTACATATGATTAGCACCTATCATATTCTACACTTTTTTACAAAAAAATTTATTTATTTATGTGACAGAGAGAGAGGGATCGCAAGTAGGCAGAGAGGCAGGCAGAGAGAGAGAGGGAAGCAGGTTCCCTGCTGAGCACAGAGCCTGATTGTGGGCCTTGATCCCAGGACCCTGAGATTATGACCTGAGCTGAAGGCAGAGGCTTAACCCACTGATCCACCCAGACACCCCTGCTGAGCCACCCAGGTGCCCCTATTCTACATTTTTATAAATATTATTTTTCTTAATTTCACAACAATCCAGAGAACAGTGTCTTTAATTCACAGATGAATTTGAGAAACCAGAGATACTAACTGACTTGCTCTGAACCAGAGTAATTGCACAGCTGTGTAAGGAAGGATCTGAATCCAGGCAAATATCCAAACTATTTTTTTTAATTTTTATCCAAAGTATGTCCTATTTTCTTTAACAAAAAAATAATTGTCTCCATAGAAAAAACAGGGAAACTCTCTTATCATAAGCATATCTATAAGGGTTAAATTATTTGATTCCTTTAGAACAAACACTATTAATTGGTATTATTTTGGAGGTATTTCTGCAATTTATTCATTCATTTAACAAATATTTATAGAGTGATTATGATGCACCAGGCACTGTTTTATGTGCTGAAGAGAGAATAGGAACAAAACTAAAAGTCTCTGCTCTAAAGGAGTTTATATTCCAGTAAGCAAGGCATATTTACATAAACAAACAAATATATATTGGTACAGTTATAATACGGGTAGAAAGGAAATGCAAGGAGATGATATTAGGATAAGTCAAGGTAGGGAGTTTTGCTTTAAATACCCAGGGCATGTGTAACAGTCAGTCTACAGTGCTTAGGATGAAATTTATGCCATCAATGATGCACAATCTATAAATGGGCTCAACAAAAATGCATTCTAGCAAGGGAAAACAATATTGCTAGGAGAATATTTTGGTACCGTTTAAAGGAGTTTATAGAGGATAAGCTTACCAGTTTAGATGCGTTATTTCTTGCAACTTCAGATAATGTGGCTGAAAAGTAAGTTCATGCAAGGACGTTGATTTCAAGTCATGGGTAAAGGATTACTCATGAATTTAGAATCATTCAGACATACAAATCTTCCATTCTATTCTTATATGTTGTTATGGGCCTTAATTAACATTCCTCCTATAATAACAAATCAAATAAAGCACAGACATTCTAGAGTATAGTATACAAGACTCATTCCATTTTAAGTAGTACATTTGTGTTTCCTTTGAAGGCACAGCAGATCCATCATCATAAATTTATATACACTTTATATAACACTGAGCTTTTTATGGGTACTTTATTGGCCTTATCATTTATGAAATAGTGGCCATTTTAATACCATATATTCAAACATATTGATTTTTCTCAACCCAGTACCATTGCTACAACAGCATTTTATTTAAAAATTGTAGGCTAGAGCAGCTGTCTACTGACAGATTCTACTGATCATGCATAGAAATTCGAATTCTTGGTATAGCAGAATACTACAAATTTTAGGGTTTTTGTATTAGTTTCCCTTTCAACTGCTTACAGTGTTTTGCCTATCTTTGAGAATTATTTTTAAAGCAACATTTGTAGACAAAATAACATGGGAAATGGTTTTTTTGGATAAGAATGCACATCTTTTGTTCATACTTCATCAAGACAAATACATGCATTGTATTTGAGTTAGCCATATGTTCCTACCTATATAGTATATACAGGTATAACCTGTCTACCTATATAGTATATGTAGCCAAAAGAAGGCAACTAACTCATAGAATGGGATGGACAAAAAGTTCACACTTGAAGAAAAACAAATAAAAAACATTTAATATCACTAATAATTAAAATAATGCAAATGAAAACAAAAAAAAATATAAACCCATGTCTATTGAATAAGAAAAATATTTGTGATATTGTTATTGAAGCTTCAGAAATAAAACATTAGTAAAAATAGTTTCTCAATCTTGTTACACAAAATATTTAAGAAAATGTATTAAAATACACAATATAAGAAAAATAAAATACATTGTTTTGAGCATAGAGCAAAGAGACTACAATAGAAATATTTGCATACACCACTGCATCCTGTTCTCTTGTATATGAGCTGGAGATGTCCAAAAAACTTGGTTCAAGTTTCCTAGTGGCCAAGACAAATAAAAACAAGTTTAGGGACGCCTGGGTGGCTCAGTTGGTTAATCAGCTGCCTTCCGCTCAGGTCATGATCCCATCGTCCTGGGATCGAGTCCCACATCGGGCTCCTTGCTCAGCGGGGAGCCTGCTTCTCCCTCTGCCTCTGCCTGCCACTCTGTCTGCCTGGGCTCGCTCTCTCTGACAAATAAAATAAAATTAAAAAAAAAAAA
>ML110412.1:69203-98384 GCA_003697995.1 Taxidea taxus jeffersonii | reverse complement strand
GGAGGCAGCGCCCGAGCACCTGTGGAAGGCTCGTCCCTGGCCTCACAGGGAAGAGCCGTCCTTTGTGCAGTGCCCATGATGAGGGTCTGGGGTGGAGTCCTGAGTCCTGAATCCCGTCTGTGCAGGGTTACCCAGAGAGAGTGCGGCTTGAGGGCGGGCCTGAAGAGTGCCTCTCTGAGAGGAAAGTGCTTCCTGCAAACAGAAGTGCAAGCGGCCTGGAGAACCCAGGGTTGCTGGGCCGTGTGGGGAGAGCAGCCACCCGGTGGTCCTGGGAAGGGGCACTGATGCCCGCGCCTCCGGCAGCCCAGCAAGCCTCCCCTCACCCCTCACCCCCACCCCCGCCCCGGGGAGGGAGTCGAGAGCCTCCGAGCTCCTTGTCTTGACTTGTCTGCAGTTTCCAGGCTTCATGCGCGTTAGAAACTTTGTTGCCTCCTTCCTAGCAATGTGTAGATTTGGGGAAATGGAGCTCCTCTTCACTGTGAGAGGCCTTAACCCTTTGTGTGCTCATCTCCCAGGGTGGCCGTGGCAAAGCCCCGCTGTCCCAGGCTTGAACAACAGACTCTCTTGCCTCCGATTCTGGAGGCTTGAAGGCCAAGATCAGGGTGTTGGGGGTGTTGAGCTCCTTGTGAAGGCCGGTTCCCAGCTTCCAGGAGTGTGCTGGCATCCTTGGGGTGTAGACGCATCGCCTCACCCCTGCCTTCACCTTTACTCCGTGCATCGATGTCCGAATTGCCCCTTTCTATGAGGACACTGATGGCTGGCAGGGGTCCACCTGACTGCCATGTGAGCTCGTCTTAACTGTTCTGTCTACAAACACCTGTCTGCAGGTAAGGGCACATTTTAGGGTACTAGGGGGTTAAGACCTCACTTGAATTTGGGGGCATGTCCTGCCCATCACACTCAGTAAGAACTGGTCTCAGGATGCAGTCATGATGCCGCCTCCATGGCTCTTAGGAGCTGAGTGGTTGTTTGGGGCGGGGTCAGCCTTTGCTGCTACAGAGAGTCACACTGTGGCTTCTGAGGGTCACTGTGATATGACACATTTGGCACAAGGTCATTGGGTCCAAGTTCAGCCCTTGGCTCTACTTTTTCCCAGGCTTGCTGTATCTGATACACACGTCCTCCCTCTCAGGCCCGCTTCCAGTTCTCTGAGGTGTGACCATAACCGTGATATGGGCTTGCACGTTCACACGAGGCTCACGAGGGTGCACACTCAGGAGTTTTCTAAACTGACAGTTGTGGTGCAGCATTTATGGGGAAATCTGCCAGAATTCCACATCTAAGTTTTGTATGAAAATTGGTCTCATGGAACCTTAAAGATATTTGTTCAACTGTTCCTGTGGAGACGTTGGCCTCACACAGTGGCTACTTAGCTGTCTCCACGGGATTTACTGGATCAAAGCAGCCTTGTCCACAAAGGGCGAGCATGGGGTGCACCCTCGCGGGCACTTCTTCCCACATAATGAAAGCAGGCCGTGGCTGTTTCCTCAGCTCCCCGGCAGCATACTCATTCGCGAGGCCAGTAGCCTTCTTCCTGGCTGCTCTCCGCTTCAGTGGCTGGATCTGAATCCACTGGGTCCTTGGGCAGGCGATCCTTTGTGCATCTTCTCCTGGACTTTGAAATGGGGATGATTCTAGGTTCCCACCTTGCCAGCCCCCTCCACACACTGGCTCACCAGGGATTTCACCTGCTCCAGAACATCTTTCCTCTAGAGTACTATTCGTAATGATAATGAGAACAGCAGCCAGCATTGTTTTTTTAAGTTAATAAATTATTTTCAGGAGCAGTTTTAAGTTTATAGAAAGACTGAGCAGAAAGAGCCAGGTTTCCACCTGTCTCCACCCCCACCTCCCAGTTTTCCCTGTTTTAACATCTTGCATTGGTGTGGTATGTTTTGTTACAGTTGGTGAACCAACACTGCTACGTTATTACTGACTAAAGTCCATAGTTTACATCAGGGTCACTCTTGGTGTCCCTCATTCCATGGGTTTGGACAAATATATGAAGACACATATCCACCACTACAGTATCACAGAGCAGTCTCATTGCCCTAAAAACCCTCCGTGCTCTGCCTATGCACCCCTCCCCTCCCCAACCTGACAACCACCGATGATAGATCTTTTTCTGCCTGCGTAGTTTGCCTTTTCCAGAATGCCATAGAGCTGGAGTCACACAGTGTGTAGCCTTTTTAGACTGGCTTCTTTCACTTTGTGATGTGCATTTATATTTCCCCCATTCTTTTTGTGGCCTGATAGCTCATTTCTCTTTAGTGTTGAATGATACTCGTTGCCTGGATGGACCACAGTTTATTCACACATTCACCTACTGAAGGACATCTTAGCTGTTTCCAGGTTTTGGCAAATGTAAATAAAGCTGCTACAAACATTTGTGTGCCGGTTTTTTTGTGGACATAAGTTTTTAGCTCTTTTGGGTAAATACCAAGGAGTGTAATTGCTGGATCCTGTGGTAAGAGTATGCTTAGCTTTGCAAGAAACTACCAGGCCGTCTTCCAAAGTAGCTGTATGTCTGATGTTGGCATCTTTTCATATGCTTATTTGCCATCTGTATGCATTCTTTGGTGAGGTGTCTGTTCAGGTCTTTTGTACATTTCTGAATTGGGTTTTTTGTTTCTTGTTGAGTTTTAAGAATTCTTTGGATATCAGTCCTTCATGAGATTCATGTTTTGCAAATATTTTTTTCTGAGTTTGTGACTTTTTTTTTATTCTCTCAAGTACTATTTTAATATATATATATATACATATATATATATAAATCTAAGAAGTAGCAATGCTTCAGTTTCTTCTAGATTATTGAAACTGTTTCAAAAGATATAAAATCAGGTTAGCAAAAGTTATCAATCACCTACTGAGTAACAGACAGTGTGTTAAACCCTCATTTGTCCTTTATAAGCTACTGTATTCCATTATTTGTGATTTTATTCATATAGCTAGAATCCCCAACAAGGGTATAAGATCTGATAGTTACACATTTATTTTTTGAATATTTACTGACTATGAGTCTGTATTTGGAATCCTCCTAGGTGATGGAGATACAGAGAAAATTAAAATATGATTCACATGTTGAATGAGGTTATAATGCAGCTAAGAAGATAGTGTAGACAGAAAGAGCCGTGCACAGCAAGAAGAAGGTGTTCCTAACTAGGTCCAAACGCAATGCGACGGAGACCTGGGACATGGAGTCAGTTTATCTGGGCCTGAAGGACCGGTGACAGTCTCACACAGGGAATAGTTTTTGATTGGACTTTCAAGTTCAGTTGGCATTTTTATACTAGAGTTGAGAGAAGTCATTTGAAGCTGAAAGACAATGGGGAAGTTGCTCACTGCTGGCTGGCTGTGAAGGTCTGGGAGGTGGTGAAATGACAGTTTAGTGCGTCCTTTCTTACCTCGTGTTAGTGTGGGTGGGCATTATTGTTAATATTGCTCGTGCTGCATTATTGTTATCATTCTGATTTTATAGATGGATAAACAGGGTCTATGGGAGAGAGAGACTGGTTAAGAACATTGGTTTTGAACTTGAGTGCATGACAGTAGCCCCAGCAGGATTCAGCTTCTGTACCTTATTACCGTGTGGCCTTGAGCAGTTCCTTATGGCAGCCTGGCACCTGGATGTTGTAGGTGTGGATGTCCAAGTTCGGGCTCCGTGTAGCTTTGTTTTCCACCAGATGCTGAGCTTGCCGTTAGGCATGTGGCAGATACTTCATAAAGTCTATCAACTGTTGAGGCAAATGCCTGATCTGAGGGAAGCAGAGCTGTTCTCCCCTGGGGCTATTTCCTTCCTCAAGTGCCCTGTAAAGCTCATATGGCCGCTATCCACGTAGGGCTCTCATGAAGGATGTGTTTAGGAAGGTGGACTAGTCATGCTTGGGAAATCACCATCAGTTGTGGAGCAGCATGCTCAGAGTGAGATAAATACTAAGGAAGTAAAACTCCTTGTTGCCTATGAAATGGTAAGGCTGAAGAGAAAGGTCCTGTCCGCTGAGCTCTGCTGATCGCATACTGGTTGCTTGGTAAAGGCCCCTGGAAGTGGGTGCTTGTTTAGCTCACCATGCACCGGGGATCCACAGTTCCAGTGACCAATCACAGATGATAATATTATCAAGTTTGAAAAATATAACTCCTAAGTGGCAAATTTATATTAGGTCATGTCCATTTATACAGTACTCTGAAGGATGGACCGGTATTTTATATAACTTGATGTATATTGTGTTAAGTATTGCGTTAAGGGGGTAATATATGACTGAAATTCTAAATACCTAGATCTAGAATTTTTTTAATATCTTGATAATTTAGTAATATGAAATCATATTACTTCAGTTTGTATATGTAGGTATTATGTTTGCTATATTAAAATTTTTTTAAAATAAAACTGTTCAGGAGATGATTACAAAATTTAATTAAACTTCCATTAATATGTTACAGCACTTGTTTTCTCAATTGGAATAATAAGGTTTGAACCTGCTTCACTTTTTAGTGTTTGCTAGCTCTTGAAAGAATTATAATGACCATATTAATAATATCAATAACATACATCTCATAGGGATATAGATAATATTAATGTTAATCCATGGGTACCCCTCTCAGGTTCCCTCATGTAGTAAAAGCTCAGTAATCATGTTAGCCATTGCTATTTGTTATGAAATTTCTGATTCATGATAGGATAAATTAGTATTTCAAGAGAAAATTACTGATAGTGTGTTTCTTTCCTTACTGGTTCCATTCTATTCATTCATGCCTTGTTGAGTATTTCCTGTGTGCAGGCTGCTCACTGCACTAGGGACTTCGTAAAACTGGAAACGCAGCCACATGTCCTAAAGTGGGTGTCATCCACAGTGCCAAAGAGAGAAAGAATAGTGAGCAAAGATGTTCTGGTCTCAGCAAGAATGAATCACCCCAGAGACATTGCTGAGCTCTCCAACCCTAATCAGGATGACAGGAAAATGCCCACTGACCTCTAGATTGTGTTAGAAGACAAACTTCCAAAGGCAACAGTGGGACTTGCTTCCCATCTTGTGGGGGGGCAGGATGCCTGGCAGGTGGAGAGGCGTCCTGCGTTGGGAGTTGGCTACATTGGATTCGACATGCCTTTTACATAAACGTGATCCTGTTGCTTTTTATTTTAATCCTTTGGAGACAGAACTGAACTGGTAGATTGAAAAACCATACTTGAAGTGTGTTATGTTCATAATTCAAAAACAGTTTCATGGATGTTTTCCCACAATAAGAAAAAATATTTTTAAACTAATTTTTTTCTTTCCGTTCTTGGACTCTTTTTGGTCTTCCCATTTCTACATTCTCTTTATTTAAAAAAAGTATTCTTTGCAGGGGGTGGTAATAGTATTTACTGGATCTGGTTAAGGGTGGGAGCATCAGTCTGGGATACTAGTGGAGAAAATAATGTATCTGCATTGAGGGGCAGTGTGGCTCTCAGGGGCAAGCTAATAACTCATGGACGATTACACTCAGAAGGAGAAGCACATGCCTCTGTAACACACTTGCCAAAGAATCAACATTTGGCGCATGTGAGGCTCAGCCCAGTGTCGGCTCCATGCTGTGTCAGTCTGTCTCCATTCATGGGCTGTCTCCTAGAAGAAGATTCAAATGGCTTATTTAAGGACTGCCAGGTAACCAAAGACATTCATCATGCAAGAGGACTTATGTTCACACTCTGTTTCCTTTTTGTAAGATATTACCTAGATGAAAAAAAAAAAAAAAACCTGGCAGTAACAAAATGCCACTTTGGGGAGATAATCAGTGGTGACTAATTTGATTTGGGAAAAGCAGAATCGAAAGTAGGCAATTCCCGGAGCCATTTAAAATGAGGGTAGGTTAGAATCAGGTGGTCTTTCCTGTTCTTCTTCATGTAGACTTTTTTAAAAATAAAACTTATTTTTCAAAGGCTCTATTATGGGCTTATGGTATATTATATTAAAATGTTAAAATACATATCAAAATGCATTAAAAAAGAAACGAAACTATCTCGACCACAATTGATTACTTAGTTATGAGATTTGACTGCAGGTTTACTAGTAGAAATGTAGTCAATTGTAGAATTCCCTCTTCCTCAAAGAAAGTCGCTTTTGGAGGGGAGTATGCTAAATTTTAAAAGATATTCCACAAGGGAGCTCTATCAGGGACTTCAGGTGACACAGACAAGGGCAGAGGCCATGTTCTCAGGCCATTGCCTTCTAGGACCCTCGGCGAGGGCTGGTGGGGGCCACGCAGCTCCTCCTTAAGTGAAGACCCCCAGTGGGACGCTGAAGCCCAGCCCCTGTGGAAAGCCTGTGGCAGGGACAGCAGCATCCTCTAGCTCTGATTCTACTGTGCTCCATTTTAGGAACCACCAGATATGATGGGGTTTTGAAGTCATCTTAGCTCTTGTATAAAGTTTCATTTTTATCTTGACTTCATTACCCAAATTTATCCTCTGAATATTTTGAATTGAACTCATTTGTTCCACAAAGTATGCCTCTATTAATGTCTTAATGAATATCTGAAGTACGAATTTAGAAATGGTCATTTCCCTCGTAATTATCCTGCCATCACGAATCATTGAGGATCAGATTTTCGTGGTTGACTAAGCTGGGGCAATTTATGTGATGTTTATTAGTCTTTTGTTGGGGCACACATTTCTAAAGTAGATCATTAAAGGGAGAATTTTGGAGCATTAATCTCATACAAGCATCAGTGCACGACTTCACAATTACCCCGAGTTCTGAAAGTTAGAAATCAGAACTATGAATGTACCTTAACAAAAAAAAGAAAGTCTTATTTTGTACCCCAATGAGTTTTTTCCTAAAATAGAAAGTGACTCATGAGTCTCAGTGGCTAATAAAGAAGTGTGCTCCGGGAAAAATGCAAAATCCTAACGCCGACGCCCCGATTCTCTCTTCTCTACCCTACTGGTCTGGTTTTAGTATAGGGGTAAAGGATTGTATTTGGTTGTGAAATCACACAGCATTTCTACTCTGTGGAGGGCTCCTTGGAATCAGTGAGGACCTGACTCCCTGGTTAACCAGTGGTGCTTGCCTGTGTGTTCATGCCGTGAGTAGGAAAGTGCTGGAAAGACTGCACGCATTCCCCCCAGAGCACTGTGCCCTGTTGTCTGCTGGGTAGCGGTTCTCCCCTGCGACGTTGGGATCATGAGCCTCAGAGACTCCGTGCTTGTGTTTCCGTCCTTCCTTCTCCACCAATGAATTTCACCCTGCCCTCACATGCACCAGCTCCTTGATTCTCTCCTCTGACCTGCTGACTTCTGCTACGAACTTGGCCTTCCTTCCCTTCTCCACTTGTGGGGTGTGGGCCCTGCACACTTCTTCTCAGATGAGCCTGCCTCCCTGACCGCGGCTCCCCGCTCCGAGGCTGGCCCAGCCGGCCTTCTGTGGCTTCCTCGGCCTGCTGCATGCCCGGCCCCGCTTCTCCGTGCATTCGGGTCGGAGGCATTTCTCACTGTCCTCTCTGGCTCCTCTTCCTCTTCGGTCTTCTCGCTTTGACTCCTCCGTCTGATCTAATTTCTCCCACTGTCACCTCAACAAGCTGGACCCCACGGGGCAACACTAGCCTGCGTGTGTCCAGATAGCCAGAATTTCCCTCCCAGACCTGGACATTGTCACGTTGGCTCCTGGGCACAGTATGCCTGCAGTGTGAACTGTCACATCCTGTCTTCTGACCCCGTCTTCTGGTCTTCTGTTCAGGGCTCCATCATCTTCAGACCCTGAAGCTCAAAACCCTGCCTTTCCTCTGCCGCTGTGCCCCATGCATCGCCTAACCCCGTGCCCACTGCTGCCATGCCCCCACCTCACCCGTCGCCCTGCCCTCTGCTTCCGTGACCCCTGCTTTGCCCATTTCCCTGCCCTCAGCCACCGTGTCCCCCAACATTGTCCATCCCCCTGTCCTCTGCCACTGCGCCTCCCACCTTGCCCATCCCATGATTTCTGCCTGTGGTCTATCTCTTGTCTCTGTTCCTTGGAGACCGTGTTACCCAGCCTGGAAAGAGCCATTGGTGTGTGGACACCCCTCAGCGCCCACCCCCCAGCCCAGCGCTCCCCGTGCTGCTCCAAAACTGGGGATGTTATCCCATCAGGACCTACTGCGAGGCTTCCCTGGTTCCATGTCAGCAGCAGGAGGCATGGGGATGACAGGGAGGGGGTTGTGGCCCCAGCCTTCCAGTACTCCTTCCCACTGCTGTGGGCTCACCCTGATGTTCAGCATCCATCTGCCTGTCTGTCTTTCTTCAGGGTGGGGTGGGGGGTGTGCTTCGGGATGGCGCACAGACCAGGAGGGGCTACGCCAGGGAGAACCCTCTGCCCCGAGGTGAAAGCTCTTTTTCTCCTCTTCTGTGGGACATGGGCTTATTTCCACTAAATGGTAGCTGGCCATGACCCTGTGGGGCGGTCACACGGTAGCAGATGTGAAATGATTACGTGACTGTGTTCTGTGCCTGAAAACATGACAAAGGGGTGAGCGCTCCGGCGTGCGTGCATCCTTGTGGACGGGGAGCACTCAGTCTCTGGGGACAGACAGCTGGGGACACCTGCTGGCTCCACGCAGCCCTCCTCCGTGGACACTGCCCGTGCAGGGGCCTCGGACACCCTAGCCAGTGAGAACATAAAACCCGCAGTCACTGCCGCCCCGGCCTCCTTTGGCTGTGGGTCTGGGGCTCGGCCAGGTCTCGTTATGGAAACAAACGTCTATTTTTCTCTTGTGAGCCCCTCTAGGGTGCCGTCGCCTAGAGGGAGGTTGCCCTCCATGATAACCATGGGCCCTAGGAGAACTGGGGCACATTTCCGCCCACCTTACCTGCCTTCCATGGCATCCCCTGCTTACCTGCTCACCCAGACCTCTGTGGCCGGTTCTGGCAGCAGCCGCCACTGGCTGTCCTGGCGGGGAGAACTCGTGGCTTTTGCACACTTGTGGGGTTAGAAATGTGTCAAAAGATTGAGGATTTGTATTGATTCCGGGCCCACAAATGCTGTTCCTATTCATGCCGAGTTAGCGGAATGAGGAAGAGGAAGGAGGGCCCAGAGGATAAGAGCCGTGCTGCGTTTAGGACTTGTTGCTTCTCATGGCCAATTACAAATAAGTAAATATATACATACATGTACACATGCCTGTTGTACCCATGAGTGTATGTGCATACGTGTATGTGTATGTGTATTGTATATATGTGTGTATCTGTGTATGCATGCGCGGGTGTATGTGTATATGTGTGTGCGTGCTCACATGTGTATATGTGCGTGTCTGTGTGTGTATGTGTACATATGTGTGCATGTATATGTGTGCGTGCACAGGTATATGTGCATGCACATGCACAGTGTGTGCACACGCATGCACACGCGTACATGTATGCACCCATGTACGTGTGTGGTGTGTGCGTGCGTGTACATGCACACATACGTACAGAGGCCAGAGCATTTGTGTGGAGCTGTGTGGAGAATATCCCCGCTGATTCTCGTCCCATCATTTCCCGCCTTGCGCTGATCTGCGACCTTCCAAAAGGCACAGGGGCTGAAGACGGGTATGATGAAGGCTCTCGCTTCAGGAGCAGAGGCCCCGTGGACCCTCTGCTCAGTCCTAGTGGCTTTGCACACTTCCCTGGGGTGATTTGTGGGGTAGAGGAGGGGGGTGGGAGGGGGCAGGCCGGGCCTGGGGTGCACATGGGCTGCCTCTCTGCCCTCAGGTGTCTCCCTCCAGGCAGGGTCCGCAGGAGCAGGTGCAGGGCGGTCCCCAGACGGACAGACTGGAGGGTTTGGGTGTCCGCCGGCTAGGCGCAGTAACGGCCCTTTGCTGGAGCGCTTGGCAGCTGTGAAGACCAAAGCTGGGAGATTTGGCAAAACGTGTGTTGACTCCCGGCGTCCTGAAAGCTGGCTCTTTTAGTTTTGTTCTCTCGATTGGTGTTTTTAGTTTTGTACAAAAGCTGAATGTAGAGAAAATAATTCTCTATTTACTGAGGGCTGCTGTTAATGGAATTCTGTGTGAAAGTCCGTTCATACTCTTATTGAATTTGGTTTAAAATTAGTCATCCCAGTGACCAGGGTACAAATCTAAACGACGTGCCTCAGAAGGATATTTTCCATCTTTTGGTGTCCCAGGCTCCCTTTGCCAACAGCAGGGTTGTAGCTTCAAGGGCTGGATATGGATCAGACTTCCCTCAGGGTCTCCCCTTCATCCTGGGACTTGCAGAGCTGGGGCACCGGGCAAGTGTGGGAGCCAGACCGTCCTGACGGATGGTGAGCAGAGAGGCTGGAGCCCATGTGGGCAGTCTCTGAGAGCCAGCGCGCCTGCATCCGGGCTTGTAAGCATCTTGTTGGGAAATACTGGGGCGGCTGGATCACTGGAATTCCAGAAAGAAGGCTTGGACAGTGGAATTGTGAGGATCAAGCTTGGGGACACATGTTTGTGAAAGCAGATTCTCCAGAGTAGCTCTGAATCTGAAGCCAGGAGAGGGTTCCTGGGCACAGAGTTTATTTCCTTTCTTGACTGTGCCCTTCCTCCCTTCCCCTTTCCTCTCTTCCTCTCTCTCTCTCTCTCTCTTAGGCTTTTACTTATTTATTTGAGAGAGCAAGTAAGAGAGAGAGAGAGCACAAGCAGGGGGAGCAGCAGGTTGGGGAGAAGCACGTTCCCCGCTGAGCAGGGAGCCTGATGTGGGGCTTGATCCCAGGACCCTGGGACTGTGACCTGAGCCAAAGGCAGAGGCTTAAAGACTGAGTCACCCAGGTGCCCCTGTAGGGTTTTTTTCTTGTCCATGTCATTGCTTGCCCTGTTATTGTGGGCTCTGTGTCAACATTGAGACCAGAGGGAAGTCATGATTGTTGAGCCTGCTGTCCTCATGGGGTATGAGGTCACGGCTCCATGTACATCTTTCCTGGAGCAGTTGCTGTCTTGTGCCAGGGCCCCGTCCTCTCCACCCTCCTCATTTCCATGTCCTCCTCTTGTCTTTCCTCCTTCCCCTTCTCTTCTTCCTCTGATGCCCGAAACCCCAGGCCTCACATGAGATGCTCCTGGGCGGCTCTTTCCACCCCTCACTCCCCTGCTGAGTTCCATCTTCCAGTTGTTCAGCTGGGATGACAGAGCATCGTGATGACGTGGCATCGGGGAGCGGTGTGTGCACCCCCACACCCGCAGTCCAGCCCTCCGTGTGTGCGCTCGCGTGGCATCGGGGAGCGGTGTGTGCATCCCCCCGCCCGCGGTGCAGCCCTCTGTGTGTCCTGTTTCCCTTGAGACGTGCATCAGACTAGCCGCATGTGGTGGCCTGGTCTGCCTGTGGGCCCCGGTCCCATGGTGCTGACTCTGCCTGGCTCCTGTCACCCTGGGGCTCTGCTGTCACCATCTTAGAACTTCTAGCAGTTTTCCCCATAAGGAGCTCCTATTTTCATATTTCCCAGTTCTCCCACATGCTGTTTTTTATCTTGCAGAAGGGCTGTTTGGGTCCCCGTGTGGACTGTGAGCTGGCCTTATCCTCTGAGGCCCATCAGTGACTTTGGAATTGGCCTGCCTGGCAGCTGACCGGGCTTCACCCGTCTGTCCAGCTATGGTCTTATAGCGGTGTCACGGCTGGAAGTATGGGGAAGCCAGGGCTCTGGCTCTGGCGAGGGGGTTCCCTTCAGAAGGAGGGGTCTGTGGCTGGCCACATGTGCAAGCTGTGCCCCATGCATAGGTGGACAAGTCCTTGAAGGGAGGAGGAGGTCAGGACTCTTCCAGGGACCCCGCCATGGAGGCCACGTCCATCTGAGCCACTGCTCAAATTTTAATGCTGGTGTCACCCCAGCTCACACGGCGACCAGGTCTGGAGATAAGAGCTGGAGCAGAGGGCTTGAAGGCCCAGAGTGTGAGAGCCTCGAGTCACTCCCATGCAGTGGACTCAGGGTGGGCTGCACTCATGGGGCACAGATGTTGTAGAGGAAGGCAACTGGGCTCTGGGCACGTCTTTGTAAAGGTCTTGGCCCCACTCAGCCGGTCCTGGCCCTGCTCAGCCAGTCCCGCTCGGTCCCTCACTGTGCAGCTTGGGGCATGGAACAGACCAACAGGTGTGTGTATGGAGGAGAGGGTTATTTTAGGGAATCATGGAGTGGCCAGTGCTCAGTGTGCAGGCCAGCCTGGGAGCCCTCCCAGGGAAGAGCTGGTGTGGCCGCTAGGGTCTAAAGACCGTCCAGAGGCAGGATTCTCCCTTCCTGGGGGACCTCAGCCTTTCCTCCACCCCAGCCTTCAACCGACTGGATGAGGCCCCCTTGCACTGGGGGAGGGGATCTGCCTTAGCCGAGTCTCCGGATTTAAGTGTGAGTCTCTTCTAACCAGTAGTGTTCCCAGCAAGTGTAGACTGGTGCTCCAGGGATTGTCTGGCTCCGGTTCCCAGCCACGTAGACACGGAAAATGCCTCATCGTGTAGGCAGGCTCGTGCTCTGGGGCTTGGAGTGCTGACACTTACAATGAGGTTTGAGGCTCCATGGACATGAGGGTGGGGAACTGTGGTTTGAGCCCCTGAGTGGACACACCTGAGCTTTGGGGAGCTCAGCTGAGTCTCTTGTCCCCATGTGGGGAGATGGTCGTGATCTGCTGGTCTCCGGGCCAGCGGGAAGGGTGAGCCTTTCCAACATGATTGAGACTGTGTTCAGCTGAAGGCTGAATCATTTCAGGTATTTTCCCTTGAATTATGCTGAGAAAGGATTTCTTCCCAGCCCGCTAACAACACTTGGAAGTTGAAGGTGGGTCCGTGATGCATTGGGGGTGGTGGGACCAAACACTTCCGGTGCAGAGAATGAATAATTCATCTTGTTTTCTGGGTTAAAAAAAAAAAAACAAACACCTTTCAAATGCTTTTCTCTGTTTTCTGCTGAGGCTTAAATTTTTCGGTCCTTTGATGCTGTCCCATCTTCCAATAAGGCTTGTTTCTATGGAGACACCAGTGGACTGCGGCCGGGCTCCATGGCTCATCATAGAAGGTTCCTGGAGGGGTCTCTCCATAGCCTTCGGAATATGCTCAGCCACGTGTGTTTCTGGGGTGCTGGGGACCGTGGGGGCTGGGCACCACACCTGCACGCGCCCTCCCATGCCCTCCCCGGCAGAGCTGCCACGGCCCCCTCCGTGCAGTGGACACTGGGCACAGAGGGCTTCTTTGAGGACGGTAGAGCGTGACACACAGTGC
Organism: Taxidea taxus jeffersonii; assembly: GCA_003697995.1. Classification (NCBI taxonomy): domain Eukaryota; kingdom Metazoa; phylum Chordata; class Mammalia; order Carnivora; family Mustelidae; genus Taxidea; species Taxidea taxus. Next base: position 85,225 of record ML110412.1, on the reverse strand, counting down.
ACAGAGTGTCTTCTGAGCACAGTCTCTGACCCTGCAGCAAGGGTCTCTGGGGTGCTTGTTGCTGTCATTGCTGTGTGAGTGCGGTCATTGTTCTGAGTGGAGAAAGCTGACCCAGGAGGGGACAGGAAGACAGAATCACTGTTTCCATGAGACACCCCAGGGATTCTGCGGGCCGGTTGGCCCTGATTAGGAGCCACCACGTGAGGACACATCCGTAGACTGCTGTCCTAGTCTGTTGAGGTGACCGTGGACACCCCAGGCAGGGGCTTTTCATCACCAGGTTCTTCTCGCCATGCTGGAGGCTGGAGGTTGAACGTCAGGTGCTGGTTCAGACGAGTTGTGCTGTCCTCCTCTCCAGTGGCACATTTGTGCTAGGTCCTCGTGTGGGGATGGGGCAGGGAGCTCCATGGCGTCTTGTTGACAAGGACACTACCCCCCTCCCAGGGGCTCCACCCTTATGAGCTCCTCCCTTCCCGAGGACCCCTTCCTGACACCACCACGCTGGGGGCTAGAGTCCAACATACGGATTTTGGGAACACAGATAGGCTATCTAGAGCAATAACCTTGACATTCCTTCAGAGGAGGGACATGGGTTCCTCTGTCCTCCTTTGCTTGGTGTTTTATAGGTGATGGGCCCCAAGCCCGTGAATGGAGGCCAACTGACTTTGGGCCAACCTCAGGAAGGAGCAGCCCTCCTGTGTGGCTGGAGTCCATCTGTGTGGACTCACTGATACGTGCGCTGTGTCAAAGCTGAGGATGCCACCCCCGGCTGTGCCCCCCACCGCACCCACTGCCCACACACGTGTCCCCCACTGTGCCCACTGCCCTTGTGCCCCACACCGCACACATTGCCCGCATGCACCCTTCCACTGCGCCCACTGTCCGCACACGCCACCCACTGCCCGCACGCACCCCACCGCGCCCACTACTCCCATTGCATCCCACATGGTTGGGGGTCAGCCTGGTCCTTTGCCAGGGCAGTGGTGCCTAGTGGGACAGTTCTTGCTGTTGGCATAGCGATTACTGAGTAGAAAGCAATTTGGAGCTTATTTCTTGGTTGCTCACTTCCGTGAGTCTCACGTATTGTGGTAATGGGTCTGAATACCTACCTTTGAAGGTAGCTGTGCAGGTCAGGTGTTCAAAGCAGCATCATGTCAGAGGGCATTCGAGCAGGTGCATAGCATCTGGGATTACTACTGTCATTGTCCACTTCAGCAGCCATCCGAGCAAGATCGTCCCGTGCTAAGGAGGAAAACTCGCAAGCCTACTTTCGTAGATAGTATTTTCTCTTTCAATCCTAAAACAAAATGAAACAAAACAAAAAACCTTATTCTAGAAATGAGAGTAAAAGTGTAATAAAGTAATTTCATGTGTTAATAAGAGTTAATTCATTTTTCCTTATGGATCGTAAGCCTGAGATGTCTAAGCAATGTCTGTGGAGTGAACGTTTTCTCACCTTTCGACAGAGACTGCTTCCAGCCGAATATGGCGCCAGGAATGCCTGACGACTTTAGAGTTTATTTTTCTGCAGTCAAGATCTGCAAGTTAAATGAAGAAAGTGCTTCATGATACGTTTTTTTAAAAACGGGTTTTTTTGGAAATGATGTCACCCTGAATCTTGTCCGTAAGATGCGGAAAGTAAGGGTGGACACTTGGGTTCAGGGTGTCTTTGGGTGTGTGTTTGCATTCTGCCTCTGGCTGGCTTTTCTTGTCTGCTTCAGACTACTAGATTATTTCCCCAGCTCCCGTCGTAGGAAACACCTGGGACACTTGTTACCAGATTAAGAGATTGTCTGCTTGGGCTCCTTCCCTGGGCACTGGATTCTGGCTTAGCAGCGCCGGGTTTACAGTGCCTTCTGGGTCATGTGAGTTGTCAGGAACTGGGGGGATCGCCGTGTTACAGACCGAAAGGTGAAGCAGAGATGCCCGTCTTCTGTGCCTTGGAAAATGTCCTCCTGCTGCAGCAAAGCCTGCGTGATGCTCTGAGCGGAGCCAGGTGCCTGAGCAAGCGTTTGCGGCCATGGGCTTCTACGCTGGGCTAAGGGCTCAGGTTCTCGGCCCTCTGCACCCTTGCCTCTTCTCCGGCCATCCTCACTGGTTTTCATCGGAAAACCCCACCCCAGTGGGTCACATTCATTTCGGAACAGAGGTCTGGCTCTCTCTCAGAGAAACACGCATGTGTGGAGCAACCTGGGTGCACCTCTCTCCCCGGGGCACACAGGCCCCGGAGTCCAGCCCAGCTGCCCGGCTCTGCTGTACTTGCCTCAGGGAAACCTACCCACACCAGTGTGTTTCCAGCAACATTTGGAAGATTTAGAAGGCTGACGCGGAAGCCAGTCACCTCAGGTGTGAAACAGGAAACAAGGTGCCAGCACAGCGTTCGCTGGCCTCTCGCCCTGGAACGGACTTGTGGAACGTTGGGGTGTGTCCCCTTCCTTCTAACACAGGCGTCTCACACAGGGGTGCACTTTCTCAACCTTGTGGATGGATTTGAGAACATTTGCCAAGGCCCAGAATCAGTGGGTGCCACCAAGCTGTGTGCTGGCCACGATGGAGCACGGCCTCAGTGTGCGGAGATGGGCCCCTGCCCCTGCTGGGACCTGCCACGAGGCCCTGCAGTTGGGCGTTTTCTTCTCTTGCTCTGGACATCGTAGGTGTCACCAGCGTGATTCTAGTGGGTTACTGTTTACTGAATGTGCTGAGCGGCTCCTGGCAGTTGGGTGAGGCCTGCGCTTAACAGGTCGTTCGCGGGGCATGAGGGAGCACTTGGTGACTATTTCCTCTGCGGCTCATGTGCGTTGTAGAAAGCACTATTATTATGACATTTTTTTTTTAAAGATTTTTTTTTATTTATTTACTTGTTAGAGAGAGAGAGCACAGGCAGACAGAGTGGTAGGCAGAGGCAGAGGGAGAAGCAGGCTCCCTGCCAAGCAAGGAGCCCGATGCGGGACTCGATCCCAGGACGCTGGGATCATGACCTGAGCCGAAGGCAGCTGCTTAACCAACTGAGCCACACAGGCGTCCCTTATTATGACATTTTTAAAGAAATTCTTTGAAGGAAGAAAGTTAAAAAAAAAAAAAGGTCTCAGCACTGTTAACATTCCTGGTATCTAGCTTTCTAAAGCTCTTATGTGCCTTGAAATTTTCGTTAGATTTGTTCTTCCTTTTCAGACCCTTGTAGTCGCTGCCGTGAGTCCTCCCAGAGTGCTTCCGGGAGTTGACGCCTTGTAGGCGGCTTGCAGAGCGCCACGGCGGTAAGAAGGGCACAAGGCGTGATTTGTGTGTTGTGCGGAGATCCCGGTGTGCAGAGCTGAGTGTGCGGCCAGTTCTGAAACCAGGTGTGCTGCCGAGGGCCCTCTCTGTGCCGAGGGCCGCGTTGGAGATGCTGCCTGTCAGCAGCTGGCGGGCAGCGTGCACACCGGCAGGAGATGAAAGGCGAAAGACATTGTTGTGATGCTTCTGTGTGGGAGCTTGAAGCGAGCTCTGGGGAGCAGCGTATTTCTGCCCGTCTGCCGCTGACCTCTCCCCAGGGACGAAGCAGCTTGTTTGGCGTCAGTCGGTGCACCAGCTGAAGGTGACCTGACGTTGGGGCGTCGAGGGCCAGTGAGCGCGGCAGTTCGCAATGCTGCAGGTCTTCGGTCATCACCCCATCTTAGGCAGTCTGAAGATCATTCGCTTAAACTTCGATTATCTCTTTTTAGTATGCACTGATGACGTGCAGGGCCCTTATTTCGATAAAAATACGTTGCTTCTACTGTGTCGGAGGGCTGACTTGAGGAAACAGAGCTGCAACAGTGAGTCTGAGGGCATGACAGAGGCTAGTGCTCAGATGTCCCTGTTGGCAGGCATGGTCAAGCCTGTGGCCATCTGCTCAGTAGTTCCATCCCCAGGACTTCACCCTCTGCCCTTCCGTGACCAGAGGAACAGGGGAAAGCAAGGCCACAAAGATGTGCATTTGAGGATTTACACGCTCTGCAGAGACAGTCTAAATTTGGAAATGGAGGGGCGCCTGGGTGGCTCAGTGGGTTAAAACCTCTGCCTTCGGCTCAGGTCATGGTCTCAGAGTCCTGGGATCGAGCCCCACCTTGGGCTCTCTGCTCAGCAGAGAGCCTGCTTCTTCCTCTCTCTCTCTCTGCCTGCCTCTCTGCCTACTTGTAATCTCTCTCTGTCAAATAAATAAATAAATAATCTTAAAAAAATACTTTAAATTTGGAAATGGGTTTAAATTTCTTACAGGCAGTAGCATTTAAAAATCAGTTTTTTAAGGCAGCCCATTTTATTTTTTAAATTTTTTTATTTTTTAAATTTATTTTCAGTGTTTCAGAATTCATTGTTTATGCACCACACCCAGTGCTCCATGCAATATGTGCCCTCCATAGTACCCACCACCAGGCTCGCCCAACCTCCCACCCCTCCCCTCCACACCCTCAGTTAAGCAGCCCATTTTAACCAAAACATTTTAATTGCTTCCAACCTATGCTGGTGAGCACCAGACCCTGTTTGTTATCTCACCTGCCCGACTCCGCCCGCCCTGTCGAGGGCGCAGTTTTCCCTGGGGCTCTGCATCGGGGCATCTTCCGCCCTCCCCAGTGTCAGCACGCATGCCTCTTGAGGGCTGGGAGCACCAGTCGTGGACCTCACGGTGACCCCAGCGGCTGTGGTCTGCCTTGGTTTGCTGTGGCACCATGCACGCACTGAGCGAGCGGATGTGTGAGCGAGGGGCCGGCCACGGGGCTGCTGGGGGGCAGCGGGCAGGGACTAAGGGAGCCGTGTGGCCTGGGTGGACTGTGCACCTGCTTTTGTGGACTGAGTAAGCGGGAGTCTTCAACTGTCAGGGAGCCCCAGGGGCTGGACACTCAAGACTTTGCCTCCTCTTAATGCTTTCGTGAAGGATTTCACCAAATGTTTAATGTTCATGATTTTCAAAATGGTTTTATTAGGAAAGAAAGTGGCACATCCGTGTCTGTGGAATGGGTATTAAAAGCCAGTCTTGGGGATGCCCGGGGGGCTCCATCGGTGAAGCGTCTGCCTCCGCCTCAAGTCATGATCCCAGGGTCCCGCGATCAAGTCCCAAATCGGGCTCCCTGCTCAGTGGGGAGCCTGCTTCTCTCTCTCCCTCTCACTGCTGCTCCCCCTGCTTGTGCTCTCTCTCACTCTCTCTGGCAAATAAGTAAATACAATTTTGAAAAGCCAATCTTGGTAAATGGGACGTTACTCAGCCTTGAAAAGGAAGGGGATTCTGACAGCTGCTGTAACAGGGATGAGCCTTGAGTATAAGATGCTCAGTGGGGTGCACCAGACAGGGACAGACTAGGTGGAGAAGAACAGGAGCTCTCCGGTCCCACTCACAGGGGTCCCTGGAGCAGGCATGTCTGTCCAAGAGACGGGAGTCGGTGGCAGGCGGGAGCACTGGAGAGCGGATGGGGTGAGAGTCTAACATGGACAGAGCTTCAGTGTGGAAACATGGAAAGTTCTGGAAATAGATGCTGGTAGTGGTTGCACAGCTGTGTGAATATACTTAATGCCCTGGAACTGTACACCTAAAAATGGCTTAAAATTGTAAATTTTGTTATGCATATTTTACTACCTGCACACAAAATGTTCAGGAGCAAAACCAAATAAACAAAAATAGTGAACAAATATCACAAGACAGAAACATTTAATTCTTATATAAATTAAGAGAAAATATAAAACAATCATATTTTAACATTATATAAAACCATTTTTATTTTAAAATGATATGTGATAAATCTTCCTGTATATATATGTATTTTTTAATTTAATTTTATTTTTTCAGTGTTCCAAGATTCATTGTTTATGTACCACACCCAGTGCTCCATGCAATACGTGACCTCCATAACACCCATCACCAGGCTCACCCAACCCGCTACTCTCCTCCCCTACAAAACCCTCAGTTTGTTTCTCAGAGTCCACAGTCTCTCATGGTTCGTCTCCCTCCGATTTCCCCCAACTCCCTTCTCCTCTCCATCTCCCCATGTCATCCGTGTTATTCCTTATGCTCCACAAATAAGTGAAACCATACGATAATTGACTCTCTCTGCTTGACTTATTTCACTCAGCATAATCTCCTCCAGTCCCATCCATGTTGATACAAAAGTTGGGTCTTCATCCTTTCTGATGGAGGCGTAATACTCCATAGTGTATGTGGACCACATCTTCCTTATCCATTCGCCTGTTGAAGGGCATCTCGGCTCCTTCCACAGTTTGGCTATTATGGACATTGCTGCTATGAGCATTGGGGTGTGTGTGTCCCTTTTTTTCACCCCATCTGTATCTTTGGGGTAAATGCCTAGTAGAGCAATTCCTAGGTCGTAGGGTAGCTCTATTTTTAATATCTTGAGGAAACTCCATACTGTTTCCAGAGTGGCTGCACCAGCTTATATTCCCACCAACAGTGGTAGAGGGTTCCCCCTTCTCCACATCCTCACCAACACTTGTTTCCTGTCTCATTAATTTTAGCCATTCTAACTGGTGTAAGGTGGTATCTCATTGTGGTTTTGATTTATGTTTCCTGATGGCTAGTGATGATGAACATTTTTTCTTGTGCCTGTTAGCCATTTGTATGTTTTCTTTAGGGAAGTGTCTGTTCATGTCTTCTGCCCACTTCTTGACTGGATTCTTTGTTTTTTGGGTGTTGAGTTTGAGAAGTTCTTTATTGATCTTGGATGCCAGCCCTTTATCTCTAATGTCATTTTCAGATATCTTCTCCCATTCTGTGGATTGGATCTTAGTTTTGTTGACTGTTTCCTTTGCTATGCAGAAACTTTTTATCTTGATGAAATCCCAAAAGTTCATTTTCACTTTTGTTTTTCTTGTCTTTAGAGATGTATCTAGCAAGAAGTAGCTGTGGCCAGTGTCAAAGAGGTCACTGCCTATTTTCTCTTCTGGGATTTTGATAGATTCCTGTCTCACATTGATGTCTTTCATCCATTTTGAGTTCATCTTTAGTTTAATTCTTCTTTAGTTGATCTTTAGTTTAATTCTTCTGCATGTGGTAGCTCTATTTTTAATTTCTTAAGGAATTTCCACACTGTTTTCCAAAGTGGCTGCACCAACTTGCATTCCCACCAACAGTGTAAGAGGGTTCCCCTTTCTCCACATCCTCTCCAACACTTGTTGTTTTGGACATTCTTACTGGTGTAAGGTGGTACCTCAATGTGGTTTTGATTTGTATTTCCCTGATAGCTAGTGATGATGAACATTTTTTCATGTGTCTGTTAGCCATTTGTATGTCTTCATTGGAGACATGTCCGTTCATGGCTTCTGCCCATTTTTTGGCGTGATTATCTGTTTTTTGAATGTTGAATTTGCAGAGTTCTTTATAGATCTTGGATATCAGCCCTTTGTCTGCACTGTCATTTGCTATACATGTCTTTAGAGAGAGACCGATCAAGAGAGTCTTAAATCAGTGTGATGGCTGTGTCTTCCCTAATTCAGGGAAGGGAAACAAAGTCTCTGGAACGACAGGTGTGAACCACAAGTATGATTTTAGACTGGGTGAATCACTTAATACTGTGATATTGCTGCAAAGTTTTGTAGATATTGAAAGCACGTAGACGTATGTTCTCCTGAAGGGTAAGCACAAGAAAGTGTTGTTCTATGAGATCCCGATGAAATTATTGGGGAATTGGGCCCGGGTACTCTGAGTGATGCTGTTTTGCTGTATAATTTACCTGCACAATCTGAGTCCTTTGAGTCCCAGAGCTGCTTCTGTAAGGCTGCTCAGAGGCCCTCAGAGCTGAGTCAGGAGGCCTGTGCCCTGGCCTCTGGAGCTCCCCTCCCCTTGTCCACAGAGAGGATTGTTAAGGGTATAGACAGGCGGACAGAGCCCATGTGTGGAGAGGAACACAACATGAGTCACAAAGCCACAGTAGTAAGAACATAGAACGTCACAGTCACAGGGCCTGTGGTGCAGTCAGGCCTATTTGGCTGCTGAAAGGGGAGGTTTGTGCTCTGGCTGGTGGCAGGGCCCATGCAGAGCCCTTCCCTGCAGCTGCCGAGGCCTGTGGTGTATGTGGGAGCAGCAGCTTTCTGGGTGGAGAACATCTGCAGAGGGACCTGCGCCCTCACTCGAGGGACCCTGAGCCACTTGGCACCTGGACCGCGTGCTCTCGACTGGCCAGGCCTATGCACGCTCGGTCGGTGATGACCCAGACCCCCAGGAGGACGCCACCCATGGCCCGCTCGACAAGGGAGGTTGCTCTGCCTGAGAGTTGGTTGGCAGCTCTCAAAGGCCCACAGCTGCTGGGCCGTGCTGAGGGCCGGGGGTCCAGGTGCCACGGATCCCGAAGGCCCAAGCGGCGGTCTCCTTCTGTGTCTTGTGGCATGCAGCCCAGGCTTGTCGGGGAGGCAGCCTCAGGGATAAGCAGCACCTGCTGCTGGGTTAATTAGTCTTAATTAGGCTGCATCCCTTGCCGGAGAGAGAGTAAGAGAGATGTCTTGTGCCCCTCCATCTGCAGGATCTCCGAAGAGCAGTGAGGACTCCCTCCTCGGCTGCGGGAGGGTCCCTGCTGTCTGCCCCCCTGGGAGAATGGGAGAGGAGAGCAAAAGAGGGGCCGAGGCAGCGAGCCTGCCAGCATTCCAGCTTGAGGGCCGCATTGACGGGGCGTGCAGGACGGCCGCCAAGCGCGGCCCGTGTCAGCATCAAGTCCTGAGATTTTTGAATTCCCGTGTGCGTACCTGCGTACCCCTACCTGCACAAGGGAGGCCTTCCGTGTGGGGAATAATGCCCTGCCTGTCACAATGCAGAGCTGGGAGTGACATGTGTCCTGAGCGTGAAGGAGGCACCGCGGTCACTTATCTTGTGCTGAAAAGCCGAGGGGACACTCATTCTGGGCACTTTGTGGCAGAAGGATGGCAGTGCAGAGATAAGCCCGCCTGCCCTCTTGAAGACACGCACTCCAGGGGTGGCGGGAAGGGGCTTAGCTCCAGTGTGGGGGTTGCATGGGGGGTCTTGCTGGGGGGTGCACAAGGACACGAGGAAGGAACTTGATTCCGTAGGTGCTGGTAGCAAGACCTTCACACTGAGCTGACTGTCTGTATTGGCTGGGGCAGTTGGGCTTGTGTGGTTGTTGAAAACAAGCACGCGCCCCAGCAAAGAGATGCTTTCCTTTCCCTAGGTGCCTGGGCTCTGTTCTCCCCACTGCTGTCCAGTCACTGGGGTTCCCCTGGAAGCCCCGATTGCGTCTGCACTGGAACCCAGAGATCCCACTGAGTCGTCCTCACCCTGTCCACGGGCTGTGCCTGGGGCCACCGTGACTTCCCCAGCCCTCCACATACCGACCTGCAGTGGAGACTCACACGGACCCGGGCACCTTCTGTGGTCCCCGGGCTCAGTGTCAAGGTTGCTGACTTCAGGCAAGTCCCCAGCCTCTGTGCAGGGTGGGGGTCATCCCTGTACCAGTAGAGGCCACCCGTGAGCCATGCCATCCTGCCCAGTTCCAGAAGATGACTCCCTTAGGTCTTGATGGGATTAAGAGATTTTTTCCTCCAGATAGAGAATAAGATGGAATTGGAAATAATTTAGAAAGTCAAACCATTGTCTGAGGTCCAAGTAGCTAATACAGAAATGCCCGGGCATTTCTAATTTATCAATGAATCAGTTACAGATAGAACTGCCCTGCAGGCTTCTCCCTAGGGGTCACCAGAGGCTGTGGGACAGACACATCTGTGGTGTGCTCCCTCTGAGCTCCAGAGTCTTCCAAGCACTGGGTGTGCAGAAAATCACCGTGTCTGTGGTGTAGTCTTGAGCAGAGGTGGAAGGGCTGTGGAGGGCAGTAACACAGCATGCTCTGTGGACGAGCGTGCCCGAAGTTGGCTGTCCGTTGTCACTTGTGATGGGCATCCCGTAAGCAGCACGTTCAAGGGGAGACTTTGGAATGAGAAGATAACCACATGGGCTTCCTACTGAATAAGATGCTCAGGGTCCTGCAGGCAGGTTTTCTTTACCGTCTCAGACACCTTCCTTCTGGCAGAGCCTTAACCCACGAGCAGAGCCATGGCAGCGTCTTGTAAACCGGGTCTGTGAAGGTCTTGCTACTGGGCAGGATGGCATGGCTTGCATTTAGCAGGCAGCGTTAGGTGCATGAAAAATGGATTTTCCTTCCTAGTAAAATGTAACTTTTTGTGCATTGTTCAGTGTGGAGAATTACTACACATGCATCAAAAATGCCAACTTGCCGGTATTGTTAAAGCACGGTGACAGAGCTGCCTTGCTGCTTATTCATTCTGTGGCTCTGGGTCTGCTCTCCCATCCGTGAAGCGGAGACGGTCTGTGACCGCAGGCTCATTGGCGGAAGTGCCTGGCATGGGGTTGGCATTGGACTGATGGCCCCTGTCACTGTAGATGGCCAAGAGGAGGGGCAGAGCCTGGAGACATGTGCCCCGTGGGCGTCCAGGTGCTGCACATGTGGCTAGCATCCTTGGCATTGCTGAGACCCTGTCCGGTGGGGCAGCCTGGAACATGGACACCCACTTGTTCGGAGGCCAGCCAGGCTGGTGGGGGGGGCCACGAGGCATTGGCCTGTCATCCTGTGCGGGTCCTGTCTGAGCTGCAGTTCAGCAATGCTGCAGCCCTGCACGGGATCAGAGTACTGGACTCCACTCTTCTTCCTTAAACAGGACATGCAGTGGAATGAACACAGAACACATCGGGGCTAATCGGAATCTTCTAAAGAGAGCCATGAAACCCAGCTTGGTGTTCATTGCCTTTTTATTGCTATGTTTCAGGGAAACAGTGCTCATGTCAGGACTCCCTGCACTCATATGAAAGGGTAGAGGTTACCCCCACGCCCACAGCCACAAAATTCACAAAAGCTGAGCGTGGAAGCAGGCAGTGTTGACTCATGGGTGCATGGATGGACTTGATGCATTTGTACACCCAGTGGGATAGTATTGAGCCCTGAAAAAGGGGGGCGATCCTGACACCTGCCACAGCATGGCAGAACCTCAAGGCCATGGTGCTGAGGGAGATGAGCCAGATGCAGAAGGGCAGACGCTGTGTGGCCTCTGGAGGAGGCGTCCACAGAGACAGAGTGTGGATGGTGGGGGCCATGATATGGGGGGGTGTTCAGTGGGGACAGAGCGCCGGTTTTACAGGATGGAAAGAATGGTGGGGACAGCGTTGCTGGTGGAAGGGGCTTATCAGCGTGAACGTAAGGGATACCGCTGAGATGAGGGCTGACATGTGGTTCAGATGGTAGGTTTTCTGTTTGCTCTGTGTTACCACAGAGTGGGAAACGGATGTATGTGGCCACTGTGGACACTGTTCAGAGCAGGATCTTGGGGAGGATGAAGAGATTGAAGAGTTCTCGGGAAGAGTCTTTGCTGACATACTCAGTCTGATCATCGCATATGTCTGCAGACTTTCCCCGGCGTGGTCCCCAAACTCTAGACGTGGGGAGGTTTTCTGGCATTTTACTAGTCTCTGGGGGAAATGGGAGGAAGAGAATATAGTGAGTTTGCCCAAAAGTTAAGTGTTTGAGGATTTTTAAAAAGTCCTTACTGGTTGGGTATGACAGGGATTTTTGTGATTCATGGTGACAGTGTAAGGTGATTTTGTGAGCGCATGTCCATCAATGGTGCTCATTTGAGGTGCGAGGGAGCTGACAGCAGTGTTGTCCAGATTAGGGGGACATAGTGACAAGTCAGACATTGGCAGGCAGCTGCTTTCAGTGTTCATGGAAGACCTTTGGCTGAATTTCTCTTGCTGTTCCACATTTGCAGGAACCTCCTTGTGGCTGTGGCTCTGTGGCCCTGAGGGTGGCTGGGGGCTGGGGCCTGAATACCAGTTGTGCTGAGTCCGTTGGCCGAGAAGGACTTCCACCGGAGCTGCCAGTCTCAGGCAGGTTCTGGACCCTTGTCCTGGCGTGCGCGTCTGAGCGTGGTAGGGTCGGCCCCTTCTGGAAGGGGAGCCCCTTGGATGAGACTCCATGCCTGTCCACACCTTTCTGTCCTCATGCCTCACAGATCCCAGCACACACGTGTGGCAGGGGCTCGGGATGCAGAGTGATCAAATTGTGGAAAATAACTTAAGCATCAAGAAAACACGTCAGGCTTTGGCTGAGTGTGTGGCCAAGTGGCACGTACTTCCCCCCAGCAGTCCCAATGAGCATTTCCCTCTGTTCTCTGGAGAGGGAAGGGCACAGATCTTGTGGCCAAGCTGCCTGGCTTCCAATCCTGCTACCAGTTCCTTGCCATGTGACCCTGAGCAGGCTTCTTCATCTTTGGGGACTCTGATTTTCTGTGTGATATTTGGGGTAATAATAGTAACCTATAGTGGACTGGGTGTGTAACCCCAAGGGATGGTGTCTGGCAGGGGATGATGTCACAGGGGTGCGGTCCCCGTGACGGGATCGGTGCCCTTCGAGGAGAGACCCCACAGAGCACCCAGCCCCTCCTGCATGTAAGGACACAGCCCAAGTCGGCCACGCGGATGATGGTCTGACCGCAGCCACCCGGGCACCCGATTGTGCACTTCCAGCCCCGAGGAGTGTGAGAAGCACAGTTGTCTTGGTTCTGAGTGAGCCACATGGTCCGCGGCCTTCGGTGTCCTGCAACAGCCCCCGGTGGACGAAGACGCTACCTTAAAGGCTGTTCCGGGCACAAAATGAGCTCGTGTCTGTAGCCTGCACCTCACACTACCCAGGCTCTCCAAGATGTTGATGAGTGGTACCGATACGAGGGACTTCTGCGGAGGCCTTCTTCAGCTCAGCGAGAAAATCCAAATAATTCAGGAAATGGAGTTGCCGCGGTGAGGCGCATGTGCTGCCGGTCTGTGCGCAGACCTCTGGCGCGTGCGGCTGGGACCGCGCCCCTCGTGCGGGCCTCCACACCAGTGCCGGCCTGGCGCACAAGCTCGGAAACTGGCCAGTTAGAAACACACACCCTTACCGTCCTCCGTAGACGGACCTGATGTGGCTTCTTTTCTGGCTGTAGCTCTGCCCTGTGTGCAGGCTGTGCTGGGTGTGCTCAGCGTGGGGAGTGACAGGGCTCCTGTCCCCGACCTCCGCAGGGAGGGTTCCTGCCTGGCGCCGTGCCAGGGAGCCACCACGTGGCTCAGTCCCTGGCAACCCCAGGCAAGAAGGTGGGGGAGTCTGCGCACTCTCGGGGGGCCGGAGACATGTGTCCTCCTGAGGATCTGTGGTGTCGAAGGGCACGACCTCCAGCGGAGGGTCTCTTACTGGAAACAACACGCATCCAGTGACGGACTCTAGCCGCGGCCCTAACTTGAGAGAGCCCAGGAAGACGTCCGGGCCATCTGAGGCTGTCGGTGCGGGGCCCTGCTCACTGCAGGCCCAGCCCAGCACGGCGGGTGGAGCACCCTGGGCGTGCATGCAGAGCATGTGACAGGCGGCGCGCCGTGTCCTCAGCCGCCGTTCTGTGGGACAGTCGCTTGTCACTCATCACACATCTTCACGCACACGACCCAGCAGCTCTCTTGGTTCTGGGAGTCGGCAGTCATCCTGGCAGGCTTCAGCTGGGCTGGGGATGAGGCGACCTTGGAGTCAGACCGCCTGGGTTTGAATGAAATTCTCCCATCTGGGGCCTGTGCTGCCATACAGGAGGCTCTGAATGTTCCCATAGTCCTGCCATTTCCTTATCTGCTGTGAGAATGGGGCAGATGATATATTTGAAAATATCCAGTAAATATCTGGGATGCGGTGGGAACTGAATCTGTTGATGCAGTTGAATCTGAACATCGCTGAGGGGAAGACACAGAAACCAGAGCAGACCACATCAACAGCCAGTAGCGCTTGGCTTAATATGCAAAAGGGAGATGCCAGGATTTCTTCTGCCAAAGGAAAGCTGGAAGGAAAACGTGCTGTGTAGTCCTCAGATAAACCCAGAGCTTCTTGGCAGACTCTGAAAGGTTTCATGGGGTTTGGAGACTTGAGCACAACCGTCTTACCCTTCTTGATACCCATCAACGAGAAGAGATTTGAGCAAACCTGACATCATCTCTTTGACCTGTTTTCTTGAAGGAGGCCCGTGAACGGAGCATGGCAGTGCCGTGGTGCTGTGGGGACGTCCTCGGGCCTTGAACAGGTTCATGACAACAGCCTGCAGCATGGTCAGACCTCCACTGAAGGTGTCCTGTTGCGCGGTGTGCACTCTACCAAGAAACATGTAGTAAAACACGGATTCCCAGTGTCAGACCCAGAGAGCACCCGGGTGGGCACAGAGGCTGAAGGTGGCAGGAACTTGCCATGGAGCCAGGAGCTGAGTGGGTCAGAGAGAAGTCAGAAGCTAGCATTCTGGACAGAGGCTTTGTAGGATGGGCCTGGGCTCAAGTGGTTCGTGAGGTTGCCGGAGTGAAGCAGGACGGTCCAAACAGGAGCCAGGTGTGGGCTGTGCCATCCACGCCCATGGGCAGAGCACCTGCAAGACGGCAGGTGCACCCAGCAGTGACCCGAGCCTTCCAGCACCCGTTCAGCTCATACCCTCCCAGGTCCCCTCATGGGCAGCATTTGCTCTATTCAGTTTTCAAGTTGTTCTTTAGAAGAACAGGCATAAGTATCAATCATGTACACATGAGGACAAACGTTTTAAAAATCAAGGTTAATGAGTACATATCTTTTCCCAGATGGAATAGACCCAACAAAATTATAAAGCAGATTCCCTCATCTTGATATGTTAAAAAGGTTTATGGTTAATTTGATCTTCTGTGGCTTTGACCTCCTTGCTGTCTCTCAGCCCTCACCATCAAGGCTCCACTGGCTGAGGAGGGGGCTTGGCGTGTAGTCCCCAGGCATGATCTGGCAGGCTTGGCACTTACCCTGAAACGCATTCCTGACATGTAGGGAGGACGCTGGATTCTGAGGAGAGGTTCCACGTGTATGGACGTGTATGGACTGTGAACCGTGCAGGCTTGGGTCGCTTAGGGGGCCTGGGATTGGGGGGCAGGCCTCAGGGAGCTGCTTCAGTCCCCTCTTCTGTTCAGGCTCTTCCACAGCTGTTTGGGGGCAGTGAGGGGAACCCTGCTGGCCCACAGTGCTCATTCAGCTGCCAAGAAAACCAAATTCATTTCAGGGCAAAACCCTTGCCTGGGACAAATGGCTTCAGTAGAATCCCAAAGCCATGTCAGGAAAATACTACGTTAGGCGGATGGAGGTGTACAGAGCCAGTGTTTCCTGCTCCTCACTCAGGAGGCTGGGACACTGAGCCCCAAACACAGGTCCCCGGGGACCACACAGGAGCAGCCCCGTGGGTCCGAGATCCTGCAGCCTGGACACTCTTCCTAGCAGCTTCACTGTACTCGGGGACCATCACAGTTGGGAGGGGGATGTGCCTCGCCTGGGGGTCGGAACCCTTAGAACCTCAGCTAGATGAAATGGTGGGAACCAGCCCTTGGGGGAGCTCACCATGGCGTTGCTTCCTGTGAACGTTGGATCCTCCAGAACCCTTCATTTCCTTCAGATGACACTGACGGCTCCAGTGAGTTTTATTTCGTGGCTTACATGTCTGCATCCACACTACATAGATTGTTTGAGTGTTAAATACTCCTGAATACGAGCATCAAGACGGAGAGCCCCGAGCGCCCCTGCAAGAACCCAGCAGGCAACTGTAACTAGAAGAGCCCATGTCAGACAAGTGTGGGGCCAGCTGTTTTCCCAACACTTTGTGAATGATCCCATTAGAAAAATGTGATCCTTCCCATGTAGGGGCTGGTTGGCAAATTAAAAAAGGGTTTGGTCTATACTATTTTGTACCTAGATGGCCTAAAGTGGCACGTCCTCCTGCAGAGACCTCCCTTTCCCAGAAGAGGACTGAGCCTTTGGGTTTGCCATCTCTTGTAGAAAGAGTTTTACTTGAAGCCACAGTTGCTGAATTCACGAAAGTTCTTCATTCATCTGCAAACTATTGTAATAGTATGAGGGTTCCCCTGGCAGGGATCTTCACTCATCCCCCGTGCAGCCCTGGGGTGGTGCCTGCTGAGTGTGTGCTGGGTGTGTGCTGAGTGTGTGCTGAGTATGTGCTGAGTGTGCTGTGTGTGCTGAGTG
>ML110412.1:5321-69103 GCA_003697995.1 Taxidea taxus jeffersonii | reverse complement strand
TGTGCTGAGTGTGTGCTGTGTGTGCTGAGTGTGTGCTCTGTGTGCTGAGTATGTGCTGAGTGTGCTGTGTGCTGAGTGTGTGCTGTGTGCTGAGTGTGTGCTCTGTGTGCTGAGTATGTGCTCTGTGTGCTGAGCGTGTGCTCTGTGTGCTGAGCGTGTGCTGAGCATGTGCCGAGTGCTTGCTGAGTGTGCTGAGCACCTACTGAGTGTGTGCTGAGCGTGTGCCGAGTGCCTGTGGCGTGTGTGCTGAGCGTGCTGCTTTAATGCCACGATGTCCAGAACATTCCTGAGCTTCTGTACTTCTCAGTTCCTGAATCTCCAGTAGTGCTTTGCTCATCAAGGCCCCACTGTGCTCTTCATCTTCTGCCCGTCGGGCGGTCAGGGGGAAGGGCCAGGGCTTGGGGCCTTGCAGCGGCCTGCTATCCCTGGGCCACGGTGCGGGCTTGTTGGGTGCACGGCTCACCATCAGGGCCACTGCTGACTCCCGTGAGCGACTCCCCTACGAGCTCCGTTTCCCCAGGCTGGGTCAGCTTCTCCACCCCCTCACGGAGGCTCTGCCTTGAGGTCGAAAGGCAGCCTCCCCGTGTCAGCGCAGTCCACGGGAGCCCTGGCCGGACCTGCTTCTACTTCACGGGGCACTTGGCCGAGACTGGAGCCGAGCACACGGGAAGCGGCACTCCGTGCTGCCAGAGGTTGGTGCTGGTCCTGGCCCAGCTCCCACAGCATCTCCAGGAAGCTGCACTCCCCTCTCCCCAGCGCCGGGGATAGCTGTGTTGGAAGAGCTCCCTGTGAAACCGGCGATGAGCAGGGGCGGGTCTGTGTTCTCGAGCCGCGCTCTGCAGCGAGCCTGCCGCAAAGGCTCCTGTCGGGTTAGATCTAACCATCGCAGGAACGAGCCTGCTGAATCGCAGCAGGCTTGGAAATTCAAAACGTCCTCTCAAGTCGGAGACTTCGTGGCCGGCTCAGGCAAAATTGGCACCGTCTGAGTGCTGGTCCCCAAGGAGGGTGGGAATGGGCCCCTCACACCCTCTGCCAGGGGCGGGCTTGGCCGCTGTCCATGGGGTGCAGAGCTCTTTGTGGTGACACTTGTCAGGTCAGTCTGCCCGGACCTGGGGGAGTCTGGCAGGGACCCGGGAAGTACAGACCGCATGTGTTGGCTGGTGTCCTTTCTTGGCAGCCACAGTGCCTCTAGCCAGGAGCAGGATAGCTTTCCTCCAGAATCTGTTAACACCGTTCTGTGTTGGTGGATTGCCTGGATTGGTGTTACAAACTGGCCTGAGCTCCCAGGGGCAGAATGCTCCTTTTCGACCTGACACCAACCATAGGGCCACGGGCTAAGCTTTGGGTCAGACACATGGTGGCCCGAGTCTCACCATCGGTGCCCCCCCCCCCCCCCCCCCTGCCCCCTCGTGCCCGGAGACGCCGGGATGGAGGCCTCTGTGCTCACAGAGGGAAGAATGCAGCGCGACGGTGGGTGAGCCCGTCTTGTCCCTTCCGTGCCGTAAGAGCACTGAGTGTCGGCAAAATGCGCAGCTCTTCCTGCTGACTGGGTGGGGGAGAATCATTTGCTTCACAACTGAGTTAGCCTCCCTGAGCACCCCGAAACCCAGCCCCGTGCCCTTTCACGCACATGTGTGTGGACGGGCTTCTCTCCAGAACGGGAGGAAGTTCTGGCAACAAACGCAGCACATTCTGGTCTCTCCTCCCAGGCTGGGAATCTGTGGTCGGGGCAGCAAAAACCCTGGGGTGACGGGTGATGTGTTGGATTTCAGATTGTTTCCCTGAGTGGACTGGTGCTCACCAGTGGGCTTTGGGAAGACAACCAAGACGGCACGCTGGGAACATGTTGCTTCCGCCGTGCCCAACAGGGATGGACCGTAGGGAAAGATCGCACCCCCTCTCCCACAGTGGATTGTGTATTTGAATTGCAACTCGGAAAAACCTTTTTTCTCCTTATCCTAAATAGTTTTGTCATAGGAAACCTTTCTTACCAGTAAAAGCGTTCATGTTTGTTTCCCTGACTCATGTGCGCCCCCCTCAGACGCATGGCTGGTTTCTACCTCCAGCCGAAATGCTCACCCTCAGGGGAGACATGTGTAGTGGATAAAGGATGTGGGAGCCCCCCTCCTGCCCCTGTTCTTGAGAAACTTTCTTTTTAAGTTTAATTCAGTCTTGAAAACAGAATTTCTCTGTTTCCCCTGACCAGCCATTTCCTCACTTGTGATTACAAAGATCTGTCAGGCTCTAAATCGAATTGGAGGAGCCTGGGGACACATGGGACACTATGTGTCAAGGACATGGTACTCTGGGGCATTTGACGAGGTTCAGGGACAGAGCGTTACCAGGAGGGTCGCTTCCACCCAGATGGGGGGGTGGTTCCAGGTGGATTTGAATCTTTTCTGTGCAAACTGGCCAATAGGAAAAAGGTAATTGACTCGGAATCTCTGAATGAGGGCTTTTGATGGTTTTATGAACTATAGGCCAAATGGCATCCCCATTCATCTACTTTTTCAGCAATTCAGTTAAAAGTGTCTTTGTATTGAAAAGCACAAGGAAAAAGTGAGCAAAGAATGCTTCCTATAAATCTCCCAGGTGCTTCCCGTGTATTTGATTTCAGTCCCGGTGGGGTGAGGGACAGTGTTCGAATTTCCTGAAGGGACACCTGAGACTTAATAGTAAAGTGTCCTCTGGCCAGAGCAGGAGTGGGGCTTGGTGGGCAGAGCCTGGGCATGCGTTCCCGCCATCTTCCCAGAGGCTGACCAGGCAGTTCCTGGGACCTTCGGTGACTTGGAGGCAAAATGTTAGGGAGTCACGTGTTTGGGCTGAGACCTGGAGGAGTGACCATCATAAACCTGAGTGAGGCTTTCAAATAATTTGTGAGTTACCTTTCATTTGTTCCCTAATGAAAAAAGACAGTAGTAAAGTTCTGTATTTGTTCTCTTTCCCTCCTCCCCCGCCCCTCCATCTCTCCGTCTCCGTCTCTCTCAGTGTCTCCCCTTTTGGAATACAACCTAAAATGTGTTTTTCTTTGATACTTTGTCAGTGTCATTCACTACTCCATGTTAATTAAGTATTATCGTCACCTTTCCCTCTGTACCTGGCTCTGTTCTCTCCCACTTGCGTAAAATGATTTTTTATAAGAAAACTTCCTTCCTCCAAAACAAAGAACATGTAAGGAGCAACTATATGTTCTTGAGTTGCTCCTTAGAGCAAGGAAAGGCGCCGCTTTTCTTGTCTTGCTTTTTTCTTTTTGGAGGGAGGATGACATGTAACGGGGTTGGCGCTACTCTCTGTGGCTGGTTAAGAGCCGGGGCAGGGGTCTCTGGTCTCTGTTGGGGGTCTGTGTGTCGGCGACTGTTCTCAGGGCCCACACTGTGCAGCTCATCGGTTCCCATGACATCCGAGGATGCTGGGCTCAAGACAGCCATGTGGGGAGACCCCCGGCATCTGTCCGCCCCTGCAGGTCTCTGGAAGGCCAGCCCGTAACAGACGGCACACGTACTCTGCGATTATGGACGCGTTTCCCCGTTGCTCACTGATCATCGTCTGCAGTCGGCGCTGGAGCCTCTGACCCCATCATCTCGCTCCTTCACCGCAGGAAGCCAAGCCTTGCTCACCTGACACTTCAGCGCCTGTGTTGGAACCACAAGTGAGCGTACGAGCTTCACCGCTGTCGGAAACGTGCTGTGCGCTCACGGGTTCTGCTCCATGTGACGTCCTTTTCCAGGCACCTTGTGTCTGGCGACAGGGAGGCGGCCCCTGGGAAGGGTGAGCAGGAGCCCTGGCTTGCAGACTCGCACTCTGGCAGGCCTGCGGAGGGCCATTTCCCTTCGCGGTCCCTGTCCGTGATCCTGGCTTCTGGCTTAGACTCCCATTTCTTGTCACCTCTGGCACGCAGGCTCTGCTGTCCCAGGATGGGCGTGGGCTCTCTGTAGTACCAGCTGGCTCCTGCTCTCACGTCCCCCAAGTGTCCGCCGTGAGCACCACCGCAGTTTGCGCAACCCCCGAGCGATCCACGCATGTGCTTGCCCGCTCAGGGCTGCACGGCTGCACGTGGGACGCGGGGAGCTTTGGGGCTGAGGTCTCCCGCGTCCCTGGGGAACACGCAGCTCTCGCTCAGACATTTTCTCGTGGAAAAATGAGTTTCTCCCATGACCTGAAGTGGATTTCCTATAATGGAATTACACTGTTTTCCATCCAGTCGTAGGGGCTCCGGACAGTGAGCCGGGCGCGGTAGTAAGGAGCCCTGGATTGTTTTTGACTTTGGTGTAACCACTTGTTTCTGGTCACACGCAGAGGAAGCCAACGGAGCTCTGGAAAATAGGGGTATTTCCTCTTGCTGTCTGGTCTCATTCAAGTCTAGTATGAAAATAAGGTGCATTATGTTTTCATGCTTTATCTGATAAAAACCATAAGGAGCGGCTATTGTATCAGGCGTGCACTTTTTTTGCACATTTTAGACTTGCAGGGTTCCACCTTTTCGCCTCACTTCCCAAAGCAGCAGGTGCTGGTACCCCTGCCAAGCAGTGGTGGTGGGAGCCCTGTGGGTAGGCTGTGCAGCCTGGATGGACGGACGGGCAGGGGTGGCGCAGGCGAGACAGGACGAGTGTGCTGGGCTTCCTGCCTCCCGCTGCACCCTCACTGAATGGTGCGCTCACTCCATGGACACTTCCAGCTCTGGAAGTCTGGGTTTTATTTTCCACATCTTATGATAAACAAGAAAACAGGAAAATTGACTGTTGTGCTGTTACTTGATAGGAATTGGTGAATTTTTGGCCCTGGTGGTGCCATGGATTCTGTGTCTCGGGTGGATGAGAGGCCCATTGGGACGGTGCGGCTCTGAATTTTCACCATGTGACTTTCTCAGTCTCAACAACATACTGATTTTTAAAATACAGAGTTCTTTGGAAGTTCCTCCATGTGGAATGTCTATTTATGTTCGGCCTCGTGAGTAGCACACGTGCTGGAAAAGAGGATGGCAGCGTTGGCTGGGGGCAGACCTGACTTTGCCCTGCAGACAGCAAGGGGCTCCGAGGGCTTTAAACCAGAGCACCTCTGGAAATAGGGTTCCATGTCTCTGGGACGGAGGCCTTGAGGGGCGTGAGAGGTCAGGAGGTGAGAGCATCTGGAAAGCAGAGCCCCAGGCCTGGGGACAGGCTGTGTGTCTTCCCTAGACCTGAGTCCCTACCTGACTGGGGCTGTGCCCTTTCCCTGGACGCTTTGGCTCTTAGCCACCCTCTGGGCTCTGGATGACATCCCCGGGGTTCCCCAATGTCCTTGGAGGTGGGGTGGACCCAGCTCTTTGCCTGACATCCCAGGTGAGTGGCTGATGGGACGCCCTGGATGGAAGTCACTGTGGGTGCCAGAGCCAAAGAGGAGCCCATTCTCAGTGGTCCCTGTGTGTGACTGTCTCTCTCATGGGTGTGCAAGATCTGTGGGGTTTTTGTGGAGACACAGCTCCCTGCTCTGGGGTGAGCCTGTCCGGGGCCGGGCCTGGCCATTCTGCCCCCAGAGGCTGCCCCCACTCTCTGTCCAACCACCTGGGGAAGACACAGGACAAAGGTGAGAGGCCCTGTGCCCTTGTGTTTCCCTTCTTTGTGGAGGAATTCAGCAGTCGAGTGGGGGGTTATGAGGATATGAGGATGGAATCGTGCTGGTTTATTGTGAACCCCTGAAAACGCAGCTTCCAGAAAAATGTGGAAGCCTCCTAAGGACCTGGTCCGAAGAGCCCAGCTCAGGAGCTATGTGAGCAAGAGACATGGATGAACCCAGCCCTTTCAGGTGAGGGGTGTGCAGACCGTCGTTCAAGGCTCCATCCAGAGTCTGTCTTGAGTTGAGAGTCAATAGATATGAATTTTTGACTCTTTCGATGATGAATAAATTATGCAACATATTTTGACATATCCTTATCCTTCTCCTTAAACAACCGGTTTATTTTGATATCTTTGCCTGTTTAAAAGGAGTGGCCACAGTTTGAGTGTTGAGCTCTTTGGCTTTACACATGTAGGAGCCTGTGTTCAAGATCTTGGAACACTAGGATTTCGTGATGTTTGCCTGCATCATCACCTGATAAAGGATGTATTAAGAGCTCATTGTTGGAAAGAGTTGGGGGAAACAGCCTTTAGTACTTTCTGGACAATCAGTGTTAGAAATAAGTCCTGAACGCAATCCGCACTTGGACAGAAATACCGTACATCCCACAGTTCAGGCTGGGCTGTGTGCGGGGAAGCGAGGCTGACACCCCCATGTGCAGTCGGAATGCCTTGGCAAGGGACACAGCCGCGTTCTAGAACCAGTGATCTGAACAAACTCAGAAGTCCATCTACTGACCCATGTTGTCTTGGTGTGTGGCTACGAAAATTGGAGTCGAGCTTCTAGGATGGTCTTAGAAAGGAAAAGTGATTAAAAAAATTAAAGGCAATTTTATGCTTTTTTTAGAACGCAGGAACCATCACTAACATTTGCACCTATAATTCTGTGAAATTTCATGAAATACTGCAGGGAGCCATCTTGTTAACATTTTTGCTGCTGAGGGCCGCTTCCTTGGTGGCCCTGACTCACAGCGGCAGGCATCATCTGTGCTCCTGGGGGACTCACAGTGGTGCGGTTGATTTCCTCTTTCTTTGTTTCCCCAAATCCGCAAAGCAGTTGTGTCCGCAGTGGGGACCTGTCGGGTGTGGGTTTGGGCGTATTTGGTGTGTCGTGTGTGTCCTTTCTTACGTGAGGACAGCTATCCCACCAGTTGTCCAGGCCGGAAGCACCTCTTAGGGTGGACAGACACACTTCCCCAGCACAGCCTGCATTTATGGTTGAAAGCACTGACCCTGAAGTCAGCAGGCCAGAAGCTCACAGACCCTCAGCGCCCCACGTGTGGAATGAGGGAGGAACGTCCATCTCGCAGCTGCCCGTTAGAACTAAGCAGTAGCTTAGCAGTCTTTGGCGCTTCCCGCGTGTGGACGTCTTCGCACGGACGCCGGCAGGCTCACGGGGAGCGGTCTGCACCCGGCGAAGCCAGTGAATCACCTATGACGAGTATTTCTAGTGGACGAGGGAACCCATCTCTCCCTTGATTTAAAAAGTTATTTGCAGAAGTAGGTTTTCAAGTGACAGGAATTTTCCTGTTCTGCTTTGTTTCTATATGTATGTGGCCTTACTGTACTTACTTATTTTTAAATCATTCCTTATTCAAAAAGTACTAATGGACACTCCAGAGGCAGATGGTCACATTCAAAGTGAAACCGAGTGGAGGGCAGGAAGTGACCTCACAAGACAAATGCTGTGCCGGCTTGCGATGAGCCAGGCCCACGTGGGGAGTAGGGTCAGGTCCATGATTCCCGGTGCCCCCAAAATAAAAAAGGTGCTGGGAGTCCCTGGAAAGCAGCCACTGCCGGCCCTGAGGTCAGGAGGGACTGTCCCTAAGGGGTTTTCACTGGGAGCTTTGCAGTCCTGCAGGGCCACCCCTGCCCCAACATCACCATTACCATGGCAACCAGGAGCCAGGAATCTTCTCTGAGCTGGTGCCCTGTGATAGGCTGGGGACATCACTGCAGCCACATGGGGGGAGAGCAGGGAGTGACAGCACCCTAGGCCCCTGGAGCCTGGAGATGGACCTCCACTGGCCATGGCGGGGTCCATGCGCCCTTCGGAGGAGCTCCCTGCAGAGTGGTGCCAGCAGGCGCTGTTGGTGGATTGTGAGTCCAGCTGCGCCCAGTGTGCATGGGCCCCTGGCCTACTTGGAGCTCCGTGGGACCTGCGCTCCCATGTTTCCACGGACACGCGATTTTCCTGAAAAGGATGTACACTGATTTCCTTCCTTTCAAGGCAATTTATGTATTTTTAATTATGTGAGAAATACAAAATGCATTGGTATTGTAGAAGAATAAAAGCAAGAATCCAACCTTTGAAGGGAAAGTTAGACTCTCTCAAGTGCCTACCCGTGAATCTCAGAGGTCCCTCAGCGGCTGCTGCTACAAGTGAGGGGTGTTGTGTGCACGTGCACGCACACGTGTGTGCTGCTAGGGAAGTGAGTAGCTTTCACAAAAGGACTGATGGAATACTTGATGGGGGGTTCCGGTAAGATGTCTGTATGTCAAAGACATTTCTTCTGATTTCTAGTTGTGGAAGGTTTTCAAGGCTATGTTTGAGGGGCGCCTGGGTGGTTCAGTGGGTGAAGCGTCTGCCTTTGGTTCAGATCATGATCTCAGCGTCCTGGGATCTAGCCCTGTGTTGGGCTCCCTGCTGAGTCCCCTGCTCCCTCTCCCTCTGCTGCTCCCCCTGCTGGTGCACTTGCTTTCTCTCTTACTTTCAAATAAGTAAATAAAATCTTAAAAAAAAAAAAAAGGGAATATGTTTGAATTTTGTGCTTCTTGGGGGAGCATCTATTATAATAAGCGTGTTTTATCCCCTTGATTTATCAATTATGCTGTTTGCTTTTTAATGCCATGCCATTCTTCTCCTTCTCAGATATACCCTACGTGATTATGATGTTCCTTTAATAGCCTACTGGTTTTGATTGACGAATATTTTATGTAGAATGTTTGTATGTTTGTTCAGAAGCCAGATTGTTGTGGATTTGAGACTATCAGTTGTATCTAAGCTTGGCCAACAATTAAAGAGTATTGGTTGCATTTAACTGTCAACATAGACTAAAACAAGAATAGAATGGCTCTTCCCAGAGGATGTGGGGAGGGTAGTGCAGCGTCTCTTAGAGTGAACGACAGCTTTTGATTATATGTGTTTATTGCAACAAGCAATTTGCCTTAGAGTAGAAAGCGACTGTAGTATCTAAAAGAGACACATTGTAGAAATAGAAGGCATGGCTTTTGACAATTGACTTAAATTTCATAGATGTTCATATTCTTCTTGGTAGTTTTTATTGCAAAATCTCTGAGATAATCAGCTTACTTTGTAGCCCGTATCCAATACTAGACCTCCTTCCAGTATTGGAGCCCTTGGTGGATAGATGAACCTAACCGTACCATCAGGCTCCTGTAATATTAAGTTCTTTGACATTCCTGGTGGTTCAGAAAGAAGTGAAAGTGGGTTAATTGCCATCCAAACAATTAAACACCTCCAGGTTTCAGCAATAAATACCAAGTTTTTTGGGTTTTCTTGAGAACACATTTGTTTATGGTAACTTATATGCATATAGCTCTGTATAATACTGTGCTTAGAAGATTATTAAAACATTCATCTTTCTGTAAAACCAGGAAGCTGAGCTAGGATGATTATGATACTCTGTGTGTTATTGGTGGGAGAAATCATCCTGAGAAATATGTATTCATATATAAACAAAAAATTGTTTTATTTTTTTCTTGTAAAAGGGACTTAGGATGACACCTAATGGATATTCATTTTCTGGAAAAAGGAAGTACTAACTTTATAAAAAATTTGAAAAATGACTGTGACTCTTTCTCCCAAATTAGAAAGCAAGTTGATTTAGGACTAAGAAGGGTCTGGACCCAATTACTTTGATGACCTGATCATGTGGTCATGTGGTCTGTAGGTCATCTTACTCCAACATCACAAAGGCCAGAAATGCATGGGAATATTAACCATATCATAGTGAACAAAGTACTGAAGAGTAATCCAAGATAGGATTTTAATCAAATAAAAAGAAAGACCTCAGTTAGATTAAAGTTTGATTATGACTTTTAGGACCAAAGAACCTTCTGGTACAATTATCCTGTAACTCTTCACTTTAATTGGCTGGAGACCATTCATTGCTCCTAGTGCAGCCATGGCAAGAACTCTTTTCCCAGTGGTTTTTAGCACCTTCACGTATGTAGTTTCCTTGAATTGTCTTTACAGTTTTATTCCTGCTCTTGGTCTTATAAGCATGTGGTCTTGACACACAATGGAATATTACCCAGTCATATGCAAGAAGAAAATCCTGCCATTTGAGACAGCGTGGATGGACCTTGAGGGTCACAGTATGGGAGATCAGAGAAAGACGAATGTTGTGTGATCTCACTTACACGCGGAAAGTAGAGGCTGGACTCACAGAAGCAGAGCGTGGGCGGGGGTGTCCAGGCGCTGGAGTGGGGAGAGAGCTGGGAAGTGCTGGCCACAGGGTGTAGACCTCGGTAGAATGGGAATGAGATCTGGGGATGGAGCACACAGCTTGGTCCTGGGGTCAGCTGTGTTGTTCAGTTGCACATTGACAAGCGAGGAGCCGTCCTGTGTAGCCACCATGACAGAAAGACAGCCTGGAGGGTGATGGATGGGCTCATTAATCTGACCGTGGCGATCACCTCACAGTGTATATGCATAGTAAGTCATCCTGTACACCGTAAATATATACGATTTTATTTTTCAAATATACCTCGACGAAGCTGGAAAGCAACCTGAGTATAGGCACTTCTTGGAAAGGAGTGGGTTTTTGTTTTGGGTTTGCATGAGTAGATGTAAGTTATTGTCTTCTGGGGGCATGGAAACAAAGCCGTTAGCACCAAAGCCAATCGCAAGAACTGGAAAGCTGCGCCGGAACCCCGTTCCGTGAGGAGGGAGACTTGAACAGTCTTAACAGCTGTGGACGTCTTGTTGTTCCATATGACAAGCCTTTCCGTGAGTCGGTAGAGTTTGAAGTGGTCTTTATGAGCTGTGTAGAGACCATTCCTCACCCTGGATCATAGAAGGGGAGTTTGTTTCCCGTGGCCATTCCCCAAGAAGTGGGTGGTCTAGCAGCAAGTGTGAGGAGTTTCGAGAATGAGCCTTTCTGGAGGTGACAGCAAGGGGGGCGCTCATGGCGCTTCTCTCAGGACATCGGGACGCAGAGGAGGCACAGGGAGGCCTGGGGCTGGCGTGCTCGTGCGGTATGTTAGACGCCAAGCTCCTCTTGGAGAAGGCCGCACCTTCAGGGTTTTCTGGAAAATTCTATCTTGACACCTTCAATTGAAATATAAGAAATAAAGTAATGATTATTGATAAAATTGTAATAAATCACGTTGAGGTATCTAGTTGTGGCATATCATTAAGGAGAGATTTGCGCTCTCAATCTTTAACTTAAAAGGTTAATGCTATTTAGCTTCTCAATGAATTTATAGTATTGAGGTAGATCACGGAGGAGGCGGCTCTCAGACACATGCACATGCATGCTCACACACTTGTGTGCACACTCACACACTTGTGCGTGTACTCATAAATGCACTGTGCGCACACGAATGCACACACGTGTACACAGACGCTTGTGCACATGCTCTCACACATGCAGGTGTGTGCACACGAGTACACATGCATGCACACATGCATACACACACAGGCACCTCTCACTCACCTTGCATGTCCAGGATTGAGGTGTCACAGGCTCGGTTGATCCTGAAGCCTCCTTCCTCATCCAGCAGATGCTGCCCTCCTGTCATGGCCTCCCACGTCCATCCTCATGTGCGTGTCTCCCCCTGTGGGGACACCAGTCCTGTCACATTGGGGTCTTGCCCTAAATATCCCCTTTAACCCTGATCAGCTCGCTAATGGCCCCATCTCCAGACACATTCACACGGGCTTAGGGCCTTGGCATAGGGACTCAGGGGACACATTTCAGTCCACCTTACCCACCAAACCACAGACCTGAGCAAAACCTCAATGATTGTGTTACTAGGGAGGCCACAGGACACACAGACTGTCCCAACACGGTGTGGATCCAGCGACCTCCAGGCATCGTCCAGAGCTGGCCAGCCCACAATTTTTACATTGATTACACATTGAAATAACATGTTTTGGACATATTGGGTTAAATAAAATTGGCTATTAAAATTCAATAGTAATGTAGAGGTTTTTGCTCTAGCACAAGTTACCCACACGAGAGTAAAAACCTCTAAATTATCACAGTGGATAATTTTGTAAGTTCTGTTTGGCTTAATAAAAATGCTTTCCCAATATCCCATGTTTGAGTGCCTCTGGTACTTACAGTGCTGGGTCACATCTCTCTGTAGTGCGAGCTAGCATCCACTCTTTGCCAAGTGCTCTTTCTGCCATAGGAACCTCCCCAGCAAAAAGATTTTCCACTAGAAGATGAAAAGTGTCAATGATGCACTTTTGCAGTAAAGTTTATAACCCGATCCCTACAAGGGCATCACCATCCTGTGTCACATGTTCAGAAGGGACAGTTTCCAGTCCCTTAAGCATCATGAGTGTTCATGAAAACAGGGCCAGGATTCGATCTCCTGTGTGTAATTCCCAGCGGCATCTCCCAGCTGGGTCATACGTAACCTGGGCAAGTCTAGCTCCCAGGGGAATTTCTGGGGACCTCTGTTGGTCACCTGTAACCTGGGAGAGACCCAGAGTAGTACCCCATGTCTGCTTGCTGATTCCTGGTGTGCTTTGGAGCGGGGTGCAGAGTGGACCAGTGCCGGGAGCTATGCAGGCCCCATGCTCCTCCCGCCATGCATCTGGCTGTCTCCTTGCAGGTCCCCACTTCTCACCATGGCTTAGGGTGGAAGATGCTGGGTCTGCTCACTCTGGGGCTCCCAGGAGAGTCTGGGCCCTGAGGAGTGGATGTGAAGACTGGGCAGGAAGGGATGAGGGTCTGCAGGCCTGAGGGTGGTCCACGCTGAGCCCCCTCCCCATGTGAGCAGCACCGAGATAGACCAATTCCAGAATATTTTTTCTGTGGCTATAATCAAAGACATGATATGATCATGATATAACCAAAGATACAAATTTTTTTTTAAAAGATTTTATTTATTTATTTGTTAGAGAGCGAGCGAGCACAGGCAGGCAGAGAGGCAGGCAGAGGCAGAGGGAGAAGCAGGCTCCCTGCCGAGCAAGGAGCCCGATGTGGGACTCCATCCCAGGACGCTGGGATCATGACCCGGGCCGAAGGCAGCTGCTTAACCCACTGAGCCACCCAGGTGTCCCCCAAAGATACAAATTTTATCAATATTATCAAAAATTTGGAAACAACCTTAAAATTTTAAAATAGAACACTGATAAGATGAATTATGTGCCAGAGCTTGACAACTGAGATCGTGTTTTGGATAATTTTTAATAGTATGAGTAAAACACTTAAGGTATAAAGCTAACTGAAAAATAGAAGGTTTAAGCCTGAATGTGAATAATAATACAGAAGAATGACACTTGTGTTTGCGTTTGCATTTTAAAATTGTTTCTTTGTACTTTAAAAACTATTCCCCAAACTTTTCAAAATGAACTGATACTAACCTTATAATTAGTAGGCATCCTATAAAAATTTCATATAGAAGAATAAAATTTCATATAGAAGAATGAAAAAAGATCTGAAAATTTTATCTTCAAGTATTTTGCCATTGCCTAGGGGATGAGTGTATTTCCATTTCCTGCCTATGCATATAATTTGTTTGCTCTGGTCTCACAATAGGCAATAATGCTCCACTAGGAAGCTCTTCAAAAACTTGGAATAATAGCTTTACTTTTTTTTTTTTTTAATCTAAGGATCCAGAGATCTCTGAAGTTCAGGGGGTTGCTATGGATATTTTATAATAACTGGATAATAGAATTAAGAATTAAGAATTATAAGGTGGTTCAGCAGCAAGTTGGAAGGTTATACAAATTTTTCTCTCTTTTATGAAAAAAGTACAATAAATACGTCGTGGGTTCTGAGTTGCGGGTGCCTTACAATTTAAAATCTAATGACAACCATGTCGGCGGGCATACTCAGCAGCGCTTGCCCTCCAGAGTGCCTCGAAGCCAGCAGAGCAGGGGTGCGAATCTGGAGAGTACCTGAACAGGCGCTGGGCTCTCTGCTGACCTCGGTGGAGGGTCTCTGCATTGTTCCAGGCAAGTGCAGTTCTGCCGGAAATTGTGTAAGACGATCTCATGTGGCATTTGTGCCACCGGGAACCGACAGACAGAGATAGGGACGCGCCTTTTTCTCTGAGCTGCCGTGCAACTGTGTTCGTGGCGGTGTGTATTGGCCCTTCACTGGCCACGGGAATTGCTTTCTCCAGACAGTCGGGGGCTCAGGAACATGTGCGTCTGTCCAGCAGGGGTCAGGCAGCTTCTAGACCGGGGCAGAGTGGGGGGATTCGCAGACAGGGAGCTGTGATGTGCAGACCACCACACTTTCCTCTGAGAAAGAAGCCCACCCAGGAGGCCGCTGGGGGGTCCTCAGGCCAGGCACCCCTCCAGATGGTTCCTGCCTGCCCCCCAGAAGTTTTCTCAGGAAAGTGGAGATTCACAAGAAGAAAGGGCTGTTTCCTGAGCCCATGGGGACGCGCCCTGGAGTGTGGGGTGCAGGGTGAGGTTCCTGATCACTCTGCCCCCCACCCCCAGACAGGAGCTCTCACCACTTTTGGGGCCGGGAAAAATAATCTCTCCTATTCTCTGCACGACGTTGCTCTAAGAATGAAATGAAACCTCAGTGAAGGTATTGGAGATGCTGGGAAGCCTATAAACAGCGACCTCCGTGTGAGAGCAGCCCCACAGCAGGGCATCTCCGTGGCCGGGGGTAAGGACAGCGTTCTCCCAAAGCCCCGCGTTCCCCTTTTTAACGTTCGGCTTTAGAAGAGTTGGAACTCTTCTAACACAATGTCATCACCGAACTACTTGCTTCTTGCTTTGTGATTTCTGTCCCAGAAGCCATGGTGGGGTTACCCAGTGGGTCTCCGAGCACCGTCCACCTGCCGCGGCATAGCCGCACGGACCAGGGGCTCCTGCAGCACAGACACTTGTCTCTTGCGCCTACGGAGGCTGGAGTCTGGGCTCAAGACGCCGGCAGATCCGGGGTCGGCTGAGGACCCCTTCCTGGGCCACGGATGGTACCTCCCAGCTCCGTCCTCATGTGGAGAAGGGACTGGGGACTCCCTGGTGTCTCTTCCAGAAGGACACTAACCCATTGTGGGGCTCCACGCTCACGACCTCGTCACTGCAAAGCCTCCCCTCCTGACACCACCACCTGGGGTAGGACTTAGCATGAATTTACGGGGGACATGGACATTCAGCATATAGCTTATGCCTCTGCCTGGGGGATTTTGGAAGAAGTATGCAGGTGATTTCAGGAGAATCCCCAGACGCGGGAGGTCCCTGGTATTGTGAGTTTCTCGACAGCACCAATAGCAGGACAGTGACTCCTGGCGTGGCATCCACGGGCCACCGGCGTGGCTGCTCACCCGCTCCCCCGTGGGGGCCGGCCTCACAGGCACATGGGGTGCCTGTGTCTCCTCTCACACGCTGTCCCAGCCGCCGCTCTGCGCACACCCTGTGAGGGGTCCCCGGGAGCGTCGTGGCAGAGCTGTGCACACACCCGGCTTTGTGTCTTCTGTTCCCAGCCCAGGGACGAGGGCTTATGGAGGGGGGAAAACATCCTTCTGCACTCTGCCCTCTGTCTGGGAGGGACAGATGGACAAAATGCAGATTGGTGAGCAAAACACACAGGAGCTTATCACCCCACGCGTCACACACACGGCCGGAGGCTGCGGACGTGGGGCTGCCGATGGCGGGTAGGGACCCGGCTCAGAGTGCGTCTCAGCAACCTGCACTGAGTTCCTACGGAAGAGACAAGACAAAGCAAAAGACCTGGAGTCCCTCAGTGCCAACTGTGGGAAGGCCAACGCACGCAGGAGTGCCGGTGGGTCAGGGCCAGGCTGGGCAGCCTTATTTTGTGGGTTCTGGCTGATAAGGGCCTAGGGTGTCCCCCGCAATTAACTTCCATCCTTCCCGGTGGAGGGGAGTGGCAGCTTTGACACCATTTACTGCTTCTCATTTCTCTTCGGCCCAAAGTCGTGCTTATGCTGAAGCGGTCCTTTTTGGAGGGCGCGTTCCCATCCCATCCACATGGGTGTCGTGTGAACCTCCCAGCAGATGTGGGAAGGGGAGATTCTCGGGCAGAATTTCAGGGTCCCGCCCATCGGGGCAGTATTCCGTCGCCAGCCTCTCTTGGAGCTGCCATTACCGTGGCCAGGGTCCCTACTGTCCCGCAGACTTGGGGAGCGGGAGCGATTACATCAGGCTAATGAACGAGGGAGGGCAAGGGAGAGCAGAGGCGAGGCAGGCGGAGAAGAGGGGAGGTTATTTCCAGCGGGGCGCAGTTCCACAGCCATGTGCGGGAGAGGCGCTTATGAAGCTAATGAATATAGACTTACACTCTCCGAAAACAGATAGAAAGTGCAGCAGAGCATTCGAGTGGATGATTAAAGAGAAAAACAAATCAGAAGGTAAAATTACTGTTTATGGGGCCGGAGAGGCTCTGCGGTGAGGTCTGGTGGAATCGTGTTTCACAGAACATTGTTGGGAGACGCAGATGCTCCTATGGTGGGAAAGATCCATCAGGAGTACAGAGAGCCTTCACCAGCTGCTTTTTTCCCAGCCTCCAAGCGCTGCTCCCCAGTCTGAGTACCCTTTGACTCCGTGATGGATCTTTAATCCATCCCTGGGAAGGCTTCCTGCCATCTCTGGCTCTGCCCCTGGGGCCGGCTCCAGATGCTACAGAAGACAGACCCTTTCCTGTGGCCGCTCCTCCTTCCTGCAACAGATACAGAAATAGTTGGCTCGGATCATTTCAGTTTCCACTGTTTCTGTGTTTCTTTCCTTTCTGTCGTAAACACAGACGTCATCTGAAGGGCTTTTGTTGTCAAGGCACGACTTGAAATTCCACAGTTCCACACAATTCCCAGCATTTCCGTCGCTGCCCGAGAGAGAGATGGGGCGTCGCAGCTCTGCAGTGTGCACAGCATGTCAGGAGAGCATTCCCTGTGACGGCTCACAGGTAGTCTGTTTGGAAGAGACGCAGCTTTTTCTGCCTTAACATTTTTGTTTGTCTCTAGTCTCAAGTAGATGTTCCGGTGAAAGGCACCTGTGGAAGAATTCGCACATCCAGATTACGAACATGGGAGTTTTGACAAAGCCAACAGAGCCATGGAAGCACCATGTGAACCATGAGCTAGAACTTAAAAAAAAATACGTATACATATATACATATGTTTTTTCTTTTTAAGTTTTAGCTCATGGTTCACATGGTGCTTCCATGGTTCTGTTGGCTTTGTCAAATAAATCAAATCTTTTACATATATATATATATACACACACACACATATATACACACACACACATATGTATATATTTTATTTATTTACTTATTTATTTGACAGAGAGTATAAGTAGGGGGGAGCGGGAGAAGGAGAAGTAGGCTCCCTACTGAGCAGGGAGCCTGATGCGGGGCTTGATCCCAGGACCCCGGGACCGTGACGTGGGCCAAAGGTGGACACTTTACCGCCTGAAGTGTCCAGGCATCCCCATGAGCTAGAACTTTATCAGCATCCCCCAGTAACTGCCCCGAAGAGTAGCCACTATTGTAGTTTCTGTCCTATCAGCTCAGTGTTTCCAGCATTGCAGGTCCTCGAGCACATACCTGTGGGGGGTTGTTCCCTGCCCTCAGCTGCTAGCTCATGCATGCCCTTGTTGTCGTGTGGCTACACCACCACTTGTCACCCATTGCAAGGTCACTGGATGCCTTTTCTTCTCCTCCTCCTCTGCCTTTTCCCCTCGTCTGGAACTCTTGCAGCTGCCCCTGCTTGGCCTGCCTTTTGCGTGTGTCTGGGGAGTCCGCAGGTGCGCTCTGGGGGGTTTCTGTACCTCCAGCTCTGATGTCCAGCAGGCCTCCAGAGTCTGGGGGTCAGTTCGCACTCCTGCACGCAGAGGCTGTAGCTCCTGCCCCGCTCCACACCGGCTCCAGTGCCAGGTGCTACCCTGGCCCTTCAGGCCGCCCCAGCTGTGCCTTCCAGACAAAGGTCACATCGAGTTCCTTTTCCTGCCATTACTGGCCGTAGGGACAGCCTCTTTTAAGAAATTGCCTGCAGATATCCTGCCATTTTATATGATATGTTCTCTGACTTCTTCTTTACATAGTCTAGATATGAGCCCTTTTAAAGAACAGGTTTTACAAATATCTTCTCCCACTCTGTGGGTTGTCTCTTTGTTCTACCAGCAGCATCTTGGGTGGTCCGAGTTCCTAAAGGTAATGCAGCCCAGAGTCTAGATTGATTCCCTTTCCAAGTGGATATCCAAATTGGCTCCAAGTTGGGGAGGGAAGAAGTGTTTTACCTCAACATCTTGGGTTCTTCAGCTGAGGGCCTGTGAAATCAGGCAGATGAAAGGATACTCAGGAAGAGGAGGACAGACAGGATTTTACAGTGTTGCATCATGCACACACACACACACGTGTGCACACGGGGTCACTTGCAGGCATGGCGGGAACCTGGCTCAACCTGCATCTGAGCACAGGGCAGCGAGTGAGTACAGAAGTGACCAGACAGGAGAGGACCCCGAGTGTGTTGGGCAGCCAAGGGCGGGAAGGTGGATGAGACGCATGAGAACTGGCCAGACGGAGTTGTGTATGAGGACAGTCCCCCGGTCTGTCTCCTCTCCCACTGAAACGGGTCTGGAGTGTCCCAGTGACCAGCGTCTGTCCTTCCTGGTCTAGGGGCAGGGACACATTTGCAAGTTTGTGGTCAGCTTTTAGGCAGACAGGCAGCGAGGTCATTGGGCACCCAGACTCGCCATCAGCTGCAGGGAGCCCTCATGCCAAAGCGGCCTATTTGGGGACGTGCCCGTTCCTCTCATGCAGCAGCATTCCCCAAAGGGTCGTGCGCTCCCCTGCAGCCCGCGACATCAGCTGCCATCCTGGCTACTTCACGCCGGGCATTTTCCCAGCCGCCTGTGGTTGGTTGCACCTGTGCGGGCCGTGCACCCTCCGCGGCCTGGGACATGTCATGGTTTGGGGCGCTCCCGTGAATTCTTCCCGTGGCTGCCTTTCCCTTCCTGCACTTCGCATTTCAACAGGAGATTTAGAATCCATGCGTCCATTTTACAAAGAATAAGTCACTGGGATTTGACTGGCAACTTACTGAAGACATAGATTAAACATAATTTTCTCATCAATTGTTGTTGTTACAGAACAATAGGATTTCATGAACCTCCTTTCTAGTAACATTGCTGTATTCATGTATTTATTCTATTTTTTTAGTAGGTAATTTAGACTTTGTACATCCCAAGTAAGTTGGCTACAGATGCCAGTTTTACTTTTTTTCCCATTCGTTTTATAACTTATGTTTTTAAGCTTCATTATACCGTGGGACCTCCAGGAGCCAGTTGCACAGAAATGGTGACACTGGGAATCCGCACTGTAGTCCTGAATTCAGTTAGGGCTGGGGACTTCCGCTATTTCTTTATTAAGCATGATGTTTACTGCAGGACGTGTATGTGCTCTTTATCAGGTGAAGAAAACTTTCTAGCCCTGACATCCTTAAATTTTGTATCATAAATCGAATTTTGTCTGGTATTTCTTATCAAGAGGAATATATAACTTTTCTTTATTATAGCGTTAAATTGGTTGATTTTTGAAAGATAAGCCAAATTTACATTCTGGAAACCAATATTTTTTAAAATATCCTTTGAAATACTGCATAATAATTGGTAATATTTCATTTCTCCTCATCATTTCATTTCATTTCAGTACTTTTGCATGCTGGAGTTTACAACACATTTGTCTGTTTATAACAGATGGCCTAATTTCATTTTTTAAGCCCTGTTCTTTGGAATGGATGTTAATCTGACCTCCAAACAAACTCTCAGGGGTATTTATTCCCTAAAAATTGGAAATATTTCTGTGGAAGACATCTGCTTCTGTGGATCCTTTTATGTGAAGAACTATAATTCCGGATTTAATTTTTTTACCAGACACAGGGTTGTTGAGGTTTCTTACTTCTTGTGGCAGTTACTATAAGTTGTGGTTTTCAAGGAATTTTTCCAATTCAGTTAATTTACGAATCTGTGACGTGACGTTGTTCCTACCGGCCTCTTAGAATCCTGGGATGCCCATGGAGTCGACCTGCTGCTGTGCGCGCTGAGAGCCGCCTTGGTTCACTTTCCTGATTAAACCTAATAGAGGTTTATGAACTTTATTAGTCTTTAAAGAAAATGATTTTCTTGGCTTTGTTTAATATTCTTGATGCTCTTTTTTCTGTGTAATTAATTTCCGCCTTTACCTTATTACTTTCCATTTGGTTTCCATCTGCTCTTGAACTTCTTGCAGTGTCGGGAGAAACTTGACCACTAGCCTCCCGGCTCGTAAGCTCGTGGTGACCCTGTGGACACTTCTGAATGCTTGGGCTTGCGGTGTCGGGGAGTTTGGATGCTTGTAGTTTTCATGACCATCGGCTCAAAATACGGTTTAATTCCCCTCAAACTATTTTTTGGACAAGGAGCATTTAGATGTGTACTCCCTGGCCTTGCGTAACTGCTCATTCACTAATTATCTCTTTTACGATGAAGTTCAAATTCCATTGCACCATAGGTGGAGTGTGACCTTGGAGTGCCTCGCCCGGAGCCTGCTGACTCAGAGTCTCATCTGTGCAGACAGCTCAGCCGGTCCTGTGGACACTGAGAATGGGGAGGTGTCTTATTCTTGGATTCAGGGCTCTGCACACACCCGTAGCTCAAGATCATCAATCCCCTTGTCCGCGTCTTTCAGATCCTTCTGGTACTTTTTGTTTAATTTGTCAAGTTCATCTACCAAATTTATCTGCGTTTATTTTTCTCTTTTAGATGTGTCCGTTTGCGATGCTCTTAGTGTGGGGAGACACGCACGTTCTGACCCTTCACCTCCGGGTTGTGTCCGGAGGTTCCCTTCTTGTCTCGCGGGTGGGTGGGGGGCTTCGCCGTGCACTGTGCCAGCAGTGGAGATGCGCTTCCCGGGCTCGCACTTCTGCAGCGCAGCTCCTCCCGCCTTTCTCCTTCCAGGCCTTCCCTGCTCTCATCTTGATGCTCTTGTCCCCGCACACGGTGCTCTGGGGCTTTCCTTGGTCTGACCTTCCTAGGTTCCCAGTGGCTGGGACCCGAATCCGCCATCTCACACCCATGCTCTTGGCACTTCGCAGTCAATGCTGTTTCTCCTTTTTCCTGCTAATCAGCATCCGTTTTTCTTGTCCTGTCTTTTCCTCTCTCACTGTGTCGCTGGCACCCCCACGGCTGCCCAGCTGCCGGAGTCCACAAGGGTCACCACTGTCGTGATTCCATTACCGGAAACTAACTGGCTGGCCTGTTCTTGCTACTTCATGGCTGTGCTGAGGCCTTCCACGTTTTAGCTGCTTCTGTTCCCTCCTGCTTCGTGTGAGTTTAGTCCTAAGTTCAAATTCTGCGCAGTGTTTGAGCGCAGCAGGCCAGCACTCTCCCTCCGGGTACTTGGCCTGCATATGCGCTCACTTGCCTTCACATGTGCCTTTCTTAGCTCTTCTCTCTCACTCCTTTCCTTGTTGACTATCCAGTGTCATTTTCCTTCTCCCTGGAGACTGGCTTTCCCAGGCCTCTGTTGGCAACAAATTCTTTCCCTTTTGGCTCGCCCAGAAACATCTTCATTTTGCTTTTTCTTTTTGGAGGTCATTCCCCCACACCACAGACTTGTAGATTGGCTGTTATCTTCCTTCAGCTTTTTAAAGATGCCTCCTGCTGTCTCCATGTGTATGGGGCAGGCGGTGTTGCATGGGGCATAGTTACACGTCTTCTTAGCATCGTCCCTCTGGGTGCTGCAAGCCCGCTACACTCCCAGGCCCGTCCCGGGGGCCCTGGTCTGCCCTGGGACAGTGCAGGGCTCACTGACAGCCCTGGGAGGGCCAGAGATGTGGGCTGCTAGCGGGCCACTATTCCAGTTGACCTTCTGTGGCCCCCTGGAGATGTGAGGGCAGCAGAGCAGCCCTTCCCCCTCTCCGTGGCGTCCCCAGCCCCTCCCCGCTGCATCCTCACACTGTCCCCATGGTGTCCCTGGCCCGTCCCTGCTGTGTCCTCAGCATGGGGAGCTTCTCTGAGGTCCAGGAAGAGCAACAGGTGGAAGGAACACAGCACTTTCTGAGAAGCAGACGTGAGTCATGAATGTCAGGTGTGAAATGCAGGGTGCGTGTTTGCAGACCAGATACGGAGCGCTGTGAGCGCCTGGCATGCCAGAGACCACACTCTGTGTCACCCTGC
This sequence comes from Taxidea taxus jeffersonii, assembly GCA_003697995.1. Lineage (NCBI taxonomy): Eukaryota > Metazoa > Chordata > Mammalia > Carnivora > Mustelidae > Taxidea > Taxidea taxus. The sequence continues at coordinate 47,173 of ML110412.1, read as the reverse complement.
CATGCTTCTCTGTCAGCTACTGTTTCTGACTTTAAAAATAATATCACTTTTCCTCCCCAACAAGGGAAAAAACTGAAGACGTATTTTCTTGTTTCACCAGAGCCAGATAATAGAATACAACAGAAACAGCAGATTCCTTCACCTCCACATTCTGAATGTTCAGCAAATAAATGTGCCGGGGAAGGTTAGCAACAGATCCCTACTCACATATGCTAAAAACTACTATTTACATAATAAAAGGACCCAAGGGCAACTGGGTCCTTTTATTATGTAAATAGTAGTTTTAGCATATCTGAGTTGGGATCTGTTGCTAACCTTCCCCTGTTGGGGAGGAAAAGTAATTTTCTCTCTCCCCTTCTGAGTTCTTGGTCGAAACCTCTATAATCAAAGACAGACTGAGGAGAGAAAGACAGACGTGTGTTCACACACACATTTCCTGCTCACACAGGAGAGACCCCGGGAGAATGAGTAGTTCCCCAAGATAGCATAGAATTCAGGGTTAAATGCCATCTCTGTAGGGAAGTAGAGAGGCATGACTTCAGGAGACGCAGGGCCCTGGGAAGAGCGCTGGGGAGGCATGGCCGTTGGTGACAAAGCCTTGGGTGGGACGGCATCCACTCTCCTGGCCTGTGACAAGCGTCCATCCCCCTGGCCGGTCAGACTACAGAGAGGGGAGGGGTGACCACCGGTTCCTTTGGAGGGTCTGTCTTTAGGCAGACGAGGGGCGTTCAGAGAAAGCCTCTCCATGCACTTGCTGTTTTTCCAGCGCCTTCCGCTCAGAATAATCAGTGGGCCCAGTGGGCACAGCAACACATTTTGGGGTGTTTCTTGGGCTCCTATAGTCCTATTTTGGGGTGGCATCTTCTGCTCCTTTTCACCCTTGACACTGTTCTCTGAATGGTTTGTGAAAGATGAAGCAGTGAGCAAGGCTGTGGTTGACCAGAAGTGTTTGTTGGATGTGGACAGTCTCCATGCAGGAAGGGTTGGTGTGGGGATGCGCCTTGATGAGGTGGCCGGGAGGACAAGCAGATCCAAAGCAGCGAGGCGTGGGGACCTGTCCCCCAGCCCTCTGTATTTTTCCAGCACCAGCCTCTTCCCCGGAAGCAGAAGTGAGTGGCCCCGTCCCAAGCCAGGCGGCCAGGCTCCATCACTGCCTGTCTTTTAGGGGCTGTGCGTTCCCTCCGAACAGCTGCCCGTCTTGCTCTGTGTTGGCTTCTGAAAGGACAGTGAACGTGCGTCGGCAGGTCTTTGAAGGATGGATGTGTGCCCAGTCTTCCTTGATGCTGCACTTGGCACTCCCTGAAAACTTAAGTCATTCTAACGAAAGTTAAAAATGAGCTTTATCTCCTTTACTCATGCCTACGCTTCTCACAGAAGCAAACTTCGATTTCTAGAGCATCGCATTTGACAGAATGCTTCTGTTTTCTGCTCTGGAACTGACCTCACGCGGCCTCGTCTGTGCCCGGCCGATGGAGGTCCATCTCGCTCGGGCTCCGTGCCGCGTGCTGTCGGCCAGACGGCTGGCTGCTCTCTGTCTATGCAGACAGGCCCAGGTCCTGATCCAGAGCGTGTCTGGATAGTGGTCCTGTGCCTCAGAAGGAAAAACGGGCTTCTGACCTTGGCTGCTTCTGAATCAGATCTCCTCTATACCGGGCGATGAACACGGTCCAGTGAGGGTTCTGCAAAATGTGTCGTCTGCCCCTTCCTATAGAGTCATGGGCTTATTGAATCAGCAGAGCACGGGTCACAGTCACTGTCCTCATGCGCAGAGCAGAAAGCCTGCTGGATATGTGCTTATTACCCAAGTCCTCCTCTGCTACTCACTGAGCGCACGGAGCCCCGCTCTGACGGGAGAAGGGGAGAGTTCCTGTGTATCTACTTCCTCTGTGTTGTTTTCTTCCTTTGTTTTTGTTCGTGAGTGAAAGCCACAAACTGATGTCTTAGATTTTAACTTTCCACAGCCATTTTGGAATGTGACTCCAATGAGAACCAATCCATCAAAATTAGGCCTCTCTAGTTTGCCAGACCATTACCATTACTTTAAGTCATTAGCTCTGCTGAGTGGCACACATTTACAGCCGTGATTATTAAGAAACAGTGGAATGTTCTTCAGAAACTCCACAGACTGAAATCTCAATAAGCACATTTAGGCCTTTCCGTGAGTGAAGTGTGGATAGTGTGAAAATATGTTCATCTGGGGAGAGGCCGTCTCCTCCATGCACGCGGCCGAATCTGGCCTGTCTTCTAGTGCTTTGCTTCTTTTGCGTTTTCTGGAAAAAAGAAAACAAAACAAAACCGTTGAAAAAGAAAGAAAGCAGAAAAGAAGGGAAAGAAAGAAAAATCAGGAAAGAGAAACAAGAAAATTTAAATGGGCTTAAATCGGTATTTAGTTTTCTTTTGTGGCTTTCTTTGCCTCGTCTTAGAGTAAGAACAGCTCTTTATTTGCAGATAATTCACCTAAAAGGGGAGTTTTCAACAGAACAGAGGAGCATGCAAAAAAATGTTTTAATAGATTTGTTTTGGGACAAAAATTCCCGTATCTCTTAGGCAGGTGTTAGTCACTTTGTGACCATGAAAAGAGAGAGGAATAGATAGACCAGGTCCCCAAGGGAGAATCGTGTCTTTGAACCTAGGATTGCTGTCATTTGCTTTGCTGTCCAGATGCGGCCACCGGTTTGACACTGGTGGGGGTTTGCAGTGTGCCCCCCGTTTGAAGCTGCCCTGAACAGTGTAAAAGCACGTGGCTGCTGGGTGCTCCCAGAGGCCCAACCTCTGTCTTCTGTGACAGCGACGTCAGAGTTGGGGGATCTGGAGTCATGCATTTTAAACAGCGCCTCGTCCTAAATCCTGATGCCGTTCCTTTGACGTTCAAGCTTCGAACACTTGCTGTTCTGTGTGAGGTCAGCCAGCGTCACACCCGCGAGGACCGGGTGCAGGGGTGCAGATCCCGGCAGGTGCTACAGGAGGCACGACACGCATTCCTGCTTTCTCCGTCCCTTGAGCAAGCCCAGCCCAGGGACCTCTGCTCTCTGGGGTCGGGGGACAGGGTCACTGCCTGGCACTGCAGGCCATGGAGATGCTGAAGCGTGGGGAGATGCTGCGGCCACACTTCAGTTTTGGCTCCTGAGAGACGCCCATCAGCCTTTACATTACACTTCCAGAGTCTGAATGCAGCGGCCATTCTGCTTTTGGGTCCTGGGTGCTCCGTAAACAAGAGCTCTGGTGGTTTGCCTCACTCGCCGTGTCTGGCTGACCGCAGCCTTCCTCTAGGACATTCCGTGTTGTGCCTCTTCCAGCCATGGCCTTTCTCTGCTCCAAGTTTGCTTCCTGCATTTTGCCTTATTTCATGATGCTGCTTTTCAAAGATTTTCTCTCTCTATCTCTCTATCTATTTTGGAGCCCGTGAGCAGGCATGTGCATGACTGAGGGGAGGTGCAGAGGGGGAAGGAGAGTCCCCAGCAGACTCCATGCTGAGCGCCGAGTCGAGCGCGGCTCAATCCCAGACCCTGAGATCAGGACCTGAGCTGAAATCAGAAGTTGGACGCTCAACCGACTGAGCCACCCAGGTGCCCCCAGGATGCTTCTTCAGGGTGGAGGCCCCCAGAGCAGTGTGTTTCTCTTCAGGAAGGCCGGGAACGTCAGCATCTGAAGTTCTGCCCAACCAGCTTTCTCCTTGTTTCCTTGGCTCTGATGCACTGGAGATGTGCCCAGGACAGGAGAAAGATGTCATGGGGCCGCGGGGGGAAGCCAGGAGCGTGTGTGAACGACACGTGGTTGGCAGGCCAGTGAGAACAGGTGAATGTCTTGGAAAAGATCAGTAGGCAAAGAAAGCAAGTGCGAAAGTCAGAATTTCCCCCTCTTCGTATGTAAAACTAAACACACTCAGGTATTAAGGCCAATAAGTGAAATTAAAATTGGTTTTGTGTCATATGAGGAAATATTTGGGACCTTGAGAATATTTAGTTCTTGCTAAAGCTCAGCTAAGTAAATAGACTTTCCTCCAGACGGAAGCTGCTTCTGCTCTCTCTCCGCCTTGGGTGCATGAACAGTGGCAATCAGAGCTGTCCTCCGACTCGCCCTTCCTTAAGTCGGCCTCACCTCTGTGTGCTTATGACTCAGGAGCGGAGCGGCTTCCGTCTGTTGCGGGTGGATTCCTTCAGAGGGCGCCGGCATCGCCCTGGCTCCGGAGAGCCCCCGGGGCTCCTGCGTCCTCTCTGGGGCCGGTGCGTGTGCGTTAGCCTTCGGGGCACGCAGTTGCGGCCACAGGGACCGGCCTCCCGCCGCTGTCCATGAGAGGACAGTTCGGACTCCATGCGGGACATCAGCAGGCTTGCCGGGACTCGGACGCGTGTGGCCGTGGGAGGCGGTCTGGAAATCTCTCCCCGCAGAGTCGCGGTGTTTGGTCCTTGCCGTGAAGGATTCAGCGGTGCTCGTGGCCGCGTGCCCGTGAGGAGCGCGGGGTTGGGGGGCGCTGCCCTCCCGAGATGCCGGCTGTCGTCGAGACACTTCGGCTGGTTTCTGAGCGTCTTCTGAGTGCCACTGGAGTCTTCCCGTCTCCCTGACATTCTTCCAAATACGGAGCATTTTTCGACTGAAGTGAGTTTGTTTTGGAGGAATGAATCTTGCCCCTCCAAGATTCCGAGGCAACATCTCATGGTGGTTCCCGCCGTTGCTCAGACCTGCCTCTTTCCAAGCCAGGCAGTGCAGCCCCGGGTGAGGTACAGGGGTGGGGAGCCCGTCGTGCTCGCTTCCCGCAGGGAACAGTGTTGGTGCCCAGACCAAGGCTGCCCTGAGCCCCAGGGGTCCCAGACCACGGTGGCGTGTGGCCGAGGGATTGAGGTAAAAACGGCACGAAACCTGACCTTTCTTGTCCTGCATGCACACACGCACACTCACACATGCGCACACACGCGTGCACTCACATGTATGCTCTCAAACGTGTGTGCCCACACGTGTACATACACATTCACACACGGCACACCTGTACATACTTGTGCACATGGCATGCACCCACCCATATGCATACTCCCGCACACATAACGCACACTCACCAACATGCACACTCACACATACATGTGCACACACGCATACACACATGCGTGCTCACATACATGCACATGTGCATGTGTACACCTGCATACACTTGCACACAGAGACACGTGTTCATATGTATACATGCATGTTCACATGCAGACACTTGCACACACCTGCACACCAACATGTGTACATGTGCACGCACAGTTCACATGCACACACCTGCACACTCATACCTGCACTCACATCTGCATGCCCGTGTTCACATACTTGCACGTTTGCATGTTCACATACTTGCATGTATTCATGTTCACATACTTGCACACAGTATACACATGCACACTCAGACACACACATCTGCACTCACGTGCGCACTCACACATGCACATCTTCACCACCGCATACCTGCACATTCACATGCGTACACTCCTACATGCACACACATGTTCACACACATGCACACTCACAGTAAAGTCCTGCACACAGGTTCACACACACTTACATGTACATACTCACACACTGTTACAGGTGCAAACATGCATGTTCACACACACATATGCACATCCACATGCATACACTCCTACACGCGCACACATGTTCACACACTCACACGTACACACTCGTGCACTCTTATAGTGCAGGCACGTGTGTTCACGCACATACATGCACATTCACGTGTGCACACTCCTGCACGTACACACGTGTTCACACGCACATTTGCGTGCGTACACTCCTGCAGGCACACATGTGTTCACACACGCGCACATTCGTGTGTGCATGCTCTTGCAGGCACACATGTGTTCGCACACATGCATGCACATGTGTACTTAGACTGCTTTACTTTGTATCCCCACATGACACGTATCTTCCAGGAAATGGTTTCCTGAGGTTCAGAGGTCCAGAGTCCCTCAGGTGAAAGCCTAGACTCGTTTATTCCCCAACTGGAAGACATCTGCCAAGTGTATGTAATGGCAGTTCGCGGGTTTGATCTCAAGTCTGTGTCTCTCGGAGCTGGAAATAGTCGTCGTTTCTGTCACGCCTCCTCGTCTGTGCAGCAGGTGCCATGACATCACAGCCACCGGGCCAGCATGCTTTCCTGTGCACACTTAGAATCTAGGCACACACACAGACCTGGCTGCAGTTACTAGCTGGCTGTGACGGGACACGCCATGGCAGCTTCAGACGTCAGGCTCGACAGTCACGCGCACACTGCACACGGGGGTGCCCGGGCCAGCGCGTGAGCTGTTAGTCCGTGCAGAGTACGCTGCTGCGCGTTCTCTGCCCTGCCTGAGGGAAGGGCCCTCGTCCATGTGGCACCAGAGGCCAGGATATGGCCCAGATGTGGTCGCCGCAGGCATGTTCCTGAAGACACACTGCTCTGGTCGCTTCCAAAACATTCCACACACTGCTGCTCTTACACCCTGATGCCTAGAACTTGGCTGCACACTCACCCTGTGGCCTGGGCACCTGGAAATGTCATTTACTTTCTGGCAAGAGAAGAGCTTTCCTCCATGTTGGTGCTGTGCGGCCAAGCAGGAGGGCACAGGACAGAGGTGATGGGGCCAGTCGGGTGCTTGTGACATTGTCTCAGCCCCTATGAATGGGATCACCTGTGCAGGGTCTGCTCCGGGATTCCTGCAGCTCTGTTCCAGGCAGACGGATTAAGGACAGCACTGTGATTGTGCCCTGTCCATCCATAACTCTTGTGTCCGTATGTCCCCCCTCGGTCGTCTGGGTGCCAGACACGTGAGTCCAGTACAGGCTTGGTGCTGTCCCACACCCTGTGACGCCAGATTTAGCACATTTGGCACACTCGAGATCTTTCTTGCATGTCTCTCTCCCAACTCCATGTCCCGTCTTCTCTGGATGGCAGCCCTCCCTTCCATGCAGTTTGGTCAGGTGTGCAGAGGGGTCTCCTTGACCCTTGACCTCCTAATCAGTGACCACCAGGTCCTGCTGGCACTGGCTCAGGCTGGTTGTATGACTGGTGCCACTGCCCCAACTGTCCCCATCTGTAGAGCACACGTGGCCCTCACCCGAGCTGCTGACCCCCATGCGGAAGCTCCACGCGGTTTCCCTGGGCCCCTGAGCGGGGAGGAAGGTGGAGCGGCGCTGTCACCAGAGCTGATGACAGAGGGTCTGCCACAGCACTGGTGCAGCCACTCAGGGTGGCTGTGGGTGAGAGAGGGCCCTGCCCTCGGGGCCCCTGCCCGGCCCTGGCCTCTCCTGGGAACTTCTCAGCCTGTCGCACCCGCCCGCAGTGTGCCCCAGACCTGGGAACAGCAAGGCTGTCATTGCTCGTGCGGACAGAGCCCATGCCGGGAGCCCCTGAGAGCTGCCTTCCCTTTCTGGGAGGTCACAGATGCTTATTCTGATGAGGTCGCTCTCTGGATGGGAGGACGGGGAGTGGTGCTTTGTCCCATGCAGGGGAGACTTGCTAACCTAGAGGATGACGGAGTGGCTTGTCTGGACAACACCCAAGTGTTGTCACAATGCGTCTGCGGCAGGGGTGGCTCAGCAGCCTGTCACTCTGTTGGTGGACGCTGTCCTGCCCTTGCCACTCTACCCCCAGTCGCCCCGTGGCTCTGGTTGCCTCCCTGATACCCCTGACTCTGCCACGCCCCCGCCCCCGGGGAACACCCTGGGATGCACACTTGGAGGACATCCTGGTCACGTTTGTGCCCCGAGCATCTCTGCTGCCATCCCTGCGGCGGCGTATACTGGGCTCCCGCCACACACCGTGAACAAGCGCGCCAGCCACACGCCACGGGCCGTCCTCCCGCCATCCCACCCCTCTCCGACCCGCTCCCGCCTCCCAGGGGCCGTCGTCTCCCCATAAGGTCACCGGCTTTCCTTGGGTGAGGCTGGTAAGAACTGTGATGGGACGGGGCAGTCCCCCAACTTTCTCGGAGAGGGCGCGGCGACCTGCTGTGCCTGCTGCTCCTCGGCACCCGTGATGTCATTCAGAAACCTTCGGAAATTCATTCTAAAAATGCCCGGCGGAACTATCCAAAAAAGCATGTATTGCAGGAGTTTATTTCAGGCAGCAGCTTTGCGATGCTGTGTAGGCAGGTTGCTAGGCAACCCCCCCCACCAGTGCTGCTGAAATAAGCAGGGAAGGAAGGGAAGACGCGCAGGCTCCCGGCCCCGGCCAGGCGCGGCTCCTTCTGGCTCCGGAACCCGTGGGGCCTCCATGTGGCGGACACAGCAGACACCTGGCCAGGCCTAGTTTTCCAGGTTGTAAAACTCCGGTGTTTCAGGCTGTTTTGAACCGCCGGTGTCTCTGCTAGCATCCTCTGAGCTCCCTGCTTTCAGAGCATGGCATGGACCTCTGGTCCAGCTGGAAGCCAGCAGCGTGTCCGTAAAGCTCGGGTGCCACCGAGGGAGAAGCGCTGACTCTGCCCACTTCTGTGGGATGCCCGTGCCCGCCATTGCTGCTTGGGCCAGCAGCTCGGCATCCCCGAGCACAGGCTCGGCCAGCGCCATGCAGAGTGCAGTGTCCCCATTCTGCAGATAGACCGCAGACAGACCGTGGGCTCACACTGCAGGGCTGTAGCTGGCCAGACACTGTAGGGCAGGAACCAGGGGCTGCCAAGTTTTAGGATTTATTACCTTGGCTTTAACGTAATTTATTTGAGCGTAAGTCCATAATACCCCATTGTTAAGAACAGCCACGTTTAAAACACCCGGCTCATGTCATTCTGGAGAATGTAGCCGTCTGCTTTCTAGATCCCTAGGCAAGTGGCTAGGGCACTCAGTGGACGGTCTCTGTGGCCAACACTTGCCCCCTCACCCCTGCTGAGGCTTCATCATGCGAGAGGCACTGCTTCCAACCCCAGGAGTCAACAGGTGCACCTGGGAGTGTCTTCCCACAGCCAGAGGCTCAGTTGGCTCCGTGGCAGGACTGCAGGGGCTCAGCTTTCATGGCATGAAGGTGAGGTGGCCGGAGCCAGAGAGGTGGCTGGGCTTTGTGTACCTGATGAGATGCAGGCGGGTCCCCAGGGGAGCTCTCTGCTCACCTTTCCTGCCATTGTTTGCCTCCCATCTGACCCTGACCTGGCTCTTCCAGCCTGCTAATTTGAGCTGCCTCCCTTTTGTCATCTGGGATGTTCTGGCCAATCCAGAGGCTTTCTTGGGTTCCACCCCTCAGATCTTGTTGGCCTGTCCCCTCCTGTTAGGATGCAGTGACCCAACACGGCTGGTGTTCTCTTGCATTCCTCTCCAGCTCTGGTCCATCCTGGATGGGCCCCAGGGAACTCTTCTCGGTCCCCTGCTGCATCGGTACATTTACTCTGTGGCTAGCTCACCTACTCTCGTGGCTCTGTGATGGGCTTATTACAGGCCCTGTTGAGGTGTGCGTCCCCTCTCAGTACTGGCCTTGCTTCCCCAGACCCACCTGTGGCACTTTCTGGCAGCCCGAGGACCAAGCCAGCACATCTATGTGGACTGGGCAGCATCAGACCTGCTAGCCTCCCCCTGTGCTTTCTCAACCTTCCTGTGCACCTGCCTCCTTGGACGGGTGTGCTCTCACTTCTGCCTGCGAATGTTGTCAGTCCCTCATCATGCTGTGACTTGGTCCTTGAGGCCTGTCTTGTTCGTCAGGCTCTTGGAACACCCCAGGCATGGTGGCTTCTCTCCACTCTGGAGGCTGGACATCCGGGATCCAGGCACAGGCAGATCTGGGGTCTGGTGAGGCCCCTTCCTGATTCATGTACGGCATCTTCTCACCATGTCGTCACGTGGAGGAGGGGCTGGGGGCTCTGGGGTCTCTCTGATGAGGCCCCTGATTCCATCACAGGACACCCACTCTCATCCCTCGCCCCTTCTGTAAGGCCCTCCATCCCATCATATTTGGGAGTCAGGTGTTGATGTGTGAGTTTTGGGGACGACAGACATTCGGTCTATGTTGCTGAAAATGCTGTGTTTGAGGCTGGGCCCATGGCCCGCTCCCTCTCTTTGCGGGCTTGTATGTGCATAGCCTGCACGCCCACACACGGCCACACCGCTGGCTTCCCTCAAAGACTCCATGGCCCCAGGATTGGCCATGTGGCCATGGAGACTTCAGTGAGCAGGTGAAGCCCCCCACTCTGTGGGATGCTGTGGGATTGGTCCAGCTCTGTGAGAAAACTCTTGACGTCTTGCTGCCTCTTTCTTTCTCACTCCCGTCTACCAGCGCTAGTGCACTGCCCCAGCCTGGGCTCCCCATGCCCGCTCCCCTCCTCCGCCTTCCCCATGTCTCCTTCCATCCTGTCTCCTGAATTGCTCTTCTCCTTTCTAATTACACCTGAATTAGGGCTAGTGTGAGGGCAGTGGTAGGGAGTGGGGGAGTGGGCGGCGGACACGGTTGCCCTCGGGGTGGTGCCCACCTATACCACCGGACTTGTGACCTCGTCACCTGGCTGGTAGCGGCCTCCTTCGCCAGGATTTGGGGTCTGGACACTGCTCACCATGGAGCTTTCTGAAAAGGCCTCGTGGTGCCTTTATTGAGCTCTCTGTCCCCTAAACACACAGATCTGCACGTGTCTTCGGGACCACCAGTGGCCAAAACCTTGAGTCTGGCTGGCAGTGTTTTCTCCCAGCCGATCAGGAGAGTGTCTCTTGGGGCGCGGCTGATGGGATAGCACAGTCAGTGGCTTGTAAACAGCACCCATTCCCTGCTCGTGGTTCTGGAGTCTAGACGCCTGGGATCTAGGGCCTGGAGAGGATGTCTTCCTGGTTTGTAGATGCTGTCTTCTCACCAAGTCCTGATGTGGGTGGCATGGAGCTCATGTCTCCTGTTACGGGGGCAGTGAGCCCATCGTGAAGACTGCACCCTCGTGACCTCACTGCCTCCCAGAAGCCCCTCTCCCGATACCATGAGGCTCAGTAAACGCCCGCTGGGTGAACGAGCAGATAGACGGATGGACGTGAGGCTCTGAAAATATCTGCTGAGCTAGTGGACGGACAGATGGATGCATGAGTATCAGTAAACACCTGCTGGGTGAGCCGGTGGATGGATGGATGGATGGATATGAGGGGGATGGTGACCCTGGCCGGTGAGTGCAGGTGTGGAGAGGCTTCAGAGCCCTGGGTGCCATAAGGGATCATGTCACGGCAGTTGACACAGGCACCTGACTCCTTCGCCCATACTGCCCCCCCAATGGCATCCCAATGGGGATAAGCTTGGGGAAGCTGCCCTACTTGGGCCTCTGACATCCTGGTTCCACAGTTCCTCTGGCCTGGGGCTGTTTCTGCAGCTGCAGTTTCCTCCCCCGTCCATGTCCCTGACGACTCCGTCTTCCACTCAGTGAGTCATGCTCTTAAAATAGCTGAGCAGTCTTTGAAGGGGGTGGCGTGTGAGTGTGAAGGGCTGTCCCCCGGAACCTCCGCTGGCCAGGCAGCGTCCAGGAGGACACCAGCACACCATTCCGCTACTCCATCCCATGAGCCTTCTGGGCACTGGCCATCCCTCCTTTGGCGCGGACCCCTGGGAGCTGCCTCCTCAGATTCCCACGAGGGTCTGTCTTCATGCCAGGAGCTGGGTGTGTGTGGTCTTCCCCACTTGGCCCTTTCTCACTGAGAGAGCCAAAGCCACTGTGGAGATGTCCTCACATTGGGATCTCCCAGGAGGTAGGTAGCGGCTGCTGTTTTGGACGCTGCCTTGGGGTGGGCAGTTGACCTGCATCTGCTTTTGACCTCGTCCTGAGCCAAAGCCAGGGCTGCACAGTTGCATCTTCACCTCCTTTGATCCTGAGATTGGCTCTGTGGCTTGGGTGGCCTTGGGGAAAAGCAGTAAGTTATCCAGCGCTGCACAGCTGGTGAGCAGCAGAGTTGGGGGAGGAGGGGAGGTCTGCCAACTTCCAAAGCACGCCGTGGGAGAGGTCATCTATCCCACACTCTTCCAGGGATAGCCTTGCCCACAGTCCCTGAGATCCGGTCCTTGTGCCCCAGCTTAGTGCCTCTGATGGCTGCTGGGAGCTTCCATCTGGTGGCCTCATTAAGAGCCACATGGTGTAGACGTGATGCCGTTTGGCACTAGCAGATGGGCCTCCTCCTCTCCAGTGCTGGCATGAAGAGGCTGAGCCTCAGGACGACTGCACTGTTCCCTCGATGTCCTGAGGTGGCTAGTTGTGCCGTTGGTCATCGTCACCCATCTCGACAGTTAACCTTTCCGTGGGTTCTCTCTACCCCAGCCCCATCCAGATCTGGCTGTGACTGCACCCTGGTGCTGCCGGGGTGTAGGGCTTCTTGGAGGAGCTCCTGGCGTTCAGTTAATCAAGGATATTCTGACTTGCTCTATTTTCTCTTTTGGTCTGTCCTGGGCTTTTGGATTTACTGGTAGTAGTGAGAATGCAGTATTCCGGGGTCTGGGAGTGGCTGAGGCCACACACACGAGGACAGGAGAGCCAGACGGCACTGCCTGCTCAGTGCACATTCACACCTGGTACGTGCGCATGATGGACCATGTGACTCAGGCGACACAATTCTCATTTTAAGGCCAGTTGGGGGCTCCATCAATGCTCTGGCAACTAGCGTAAACTCTGTAGGGCATCCACAGGCCCCAGCTTCCAGGAGGCTGTGTCCCTGAGAAATTTAGTGTCACTTTTGGGGACACAAGCTCAGAGGGTTAAATTATGATAAAAAGCCAGACATCCCAACTTTTGGTTCTGTGGCCCACATCAGTCTGAAGTTCGTTTTCACCTGCTCCCAAACCACGCTGGCCAGTGTCCGCGTTAGACTGAGTTTCGCAGGCCTGGTGGACTGCTGGCAGGTCCGCCGTGAGCCGCAGTGTCCGGGGCCGACATGCACTCTCTGTGTCGGTCTCGGTGGCTCCCACCGGCAGGTCCTCTTTGGCATAGGTACTAAGTGACGGGTTTTTCGTTGAACTAAAAATAACACATGACAGCATCACACAGAGTGAGCCACCGACAGGTGCCTGGCCTTTCCTAACTTCAACACGTCCCATAAACTGCTTCCCACGTGCATCCGAGAGGAGACAAGGGGCCCTCACGTGTCTGAGCGTGTGGTGGCCCCGGGCCGCGCACGAGGGGCTTCTAAGCTGCAGCTCATTCCGGGGCACCCGGGAAGGTGGATGTTATCTTCCTCATTGTTCTGTCTCAGCAACATCTGTGTGACGCAGGGCACAGGTGCTGGTTTCCAGGTGAGGACACTGGGCCCCGAGAAACAAGCTTCCCACCCCAGCGCACATGTGGGGATGGGGCGGCAGAGCCGGGACGCCCACACACACATCCCGGCAGGTCGTTTCGCTCCTCCTGAGGGGCCCGGCTGTTGGCAGAGTCCCTGACGCTGCGTTTGGTCAGTCTGAACTTGCCAGTTAACATAGATTAGTTACTACTTTATTAATGAGCTAAAATACTGCTGTGGCTCCCACATACGCTGTTGCAGTGTGAGAGCTGAGAGTGCACAGTGTTGGCGCTCCCATGTTGCATGGCCCTGAGCCGTGGCAGGTACCGTGCCTGCACATGTGCGCGTCTGTGTGGGCACGCTGAGCATGCTGTGGCCTGTCGTTCCCCTTGTGACGCGTGTGCGGAAATGTTTCGTCTGTGCTGGAGAATGCTAACTTTTATGTATACACGAGTGACCGCTGATACCACCACGCCCGAGTAACTTGGGGTTACTAATCAATTCAGTAGATGAGTATACTTATAGGGACATGTATGAGTCGCTTTATAACCTGTTGTTCTATGTAAAAATTGCTCTTTTCATGACTTTGGGCAACAATGATTGAATGATTGGCTTTCTGTAGACATCACCCCACTTTTGCCAAGTTGCTCAGAGCCGGCGCACCACCGGTCCCTGATGCTTACGGACATGGTCTGGTGGGTGGTGGTGTTGCCCTTGGCAACTGGTGGCTATGTGAGGGGCCACGTGGATGCCAGCGGCTCGTCTCATACCAGCCCCTGGAAGTTTGTCGGGACTCAGTGCACACCGACAACTGTACACTTTACTTTCTTGTGTATTGATCACTTTAGGGGATCACTTTAGTGGAACCTTTCCCTCCCATTTAACAAAGGACATGAGTAGAAGGTCGGGCCTGCCCCATGGAACTGAAGCTGACTAAAATCAAAGGCAATCTCCGCGGACTGACCCTGTTCAAAGGTACGCGACCCTCCGAAAGGGGGTCATTTCCTTTCTGTGTTTCTGTGCAGATGCGGGGTCCTGGGTGTGGCACTGAAGAGAGTGGTTTGTTCTGGAAGAGACAGTGGGTGCCATCCTATTACACTTGAGGAGAAGAACGCAGACCTGTCATTTTATATCTTCTAGGGATTTTTATGACTTTTAAGAAGTTACCTGATATAAAAAACACAGAAAATGTGGTTTTCCTACATTTACTTGTGAACCTCTTGTAATTTTGATTTTTTTTTGTTCTTTTTCCATCTGTGAGATCAAATGATCACTCTGTGTTTCTCGAATGTCTCTTATTCTTTTGCCCTTTAAAGAAAATGTTGTTGTTACACTTTGTGAAGACAAGGTATCAGGAAGGATGCAGGTGGTTTTTAACGGAAACTGTATTTCCAGAATCGGTGTGTTCCGTTAGATGGAGGACGTGTCTTGGTTTCTGGGGCGCGTCGCACCCAGCATATCAACCAGCACAAAGTGATGGGCACTTGATTACGTCGGAGCGTCGTGCTGGCTCCCAGGAGCCGTGGCTCTAGTTGTCGGGTCTCCAGTGAGTTACGTGTGAAATTGAACTGCTCGTAACCAGCACACTCCTGCGTGCTCAGCCTTCCACCCAAATGGGTCCAAAGTCCCCGAGATGAGACCAGGAAAACACTTTGTCTTTCCAGGTATATTCTCATCCTGCCTGTGGTCAGCGAGGTCGTGCTGGGCTGTGGTCCTGTGAGCTCCGTCACGGATGGGCAATTGTAGGGCAGCATTCAGGGAATAGGTGAGGGCTTTTCCTGGCTTTCCTCATGCCCGTGGATGGGGGTGAGCAGCCTGGCCATTACCTGCAGGCCATTCTGCAGGTCACCTGACCCAGGTGCTCCAGGTCCTTTCTCAGCAGGACTGAGGGTGCCCCCTTGTGAAAGCGTCCTGTGTCTTCTGTGTAGAAGCATCTGAACGTGAGGGGGTAGCCCCCTCACCTTGTTTTTGCTGATGATGACAGTAAAGGTGGTCCTCCTATGGGTGTGACCATGAGAGTGGCCTGGAATCCATGCACCTGGTCCCCAGGAGTCCTGGACCCTCGTCTTGCTGTCGGGTGCCATGCGGCCACATAATATGCAGGTTGTTGGGTTAGAGGTCCACACTTGGTTATAGCAGACGCTCGTAGAGAAGGGTATCCCCTTGGTGGAAACCCTCTGGACACTCCAGGATGTCTAGGGCCACACAGTCCCCTGTCCCCAGCTTCTCTAAGTCCCTGTCTGCCATGGGAGCCAGGGGACAGCACCCTTGGGGGCCCAGCCAAGGCACAGTGGGCCTTGCATTCGTGTTTTCTGGGATGTGTGCATGGGAGATCTTCTCCGGCCTTGGGGATTTCTTTTCAGTTCAGGGAGTCTTTTGTGATTATGTCGCTGTCAGTAGAGAATGAGGTAGTGCGGGGCTTTCTGCCCTGGATCTCCTGCTCAGATTACCAACTGCGAGGCAGTGACTTAGATCTTCCACAGAGAGATTCCAGGAGCCACGGCAGCTCTCCCTCTGGCTTTTACCTTGATCTGTGTGCTGGAGAAGGCTCACTGCTGAGCCGCGGGGCCCGAGGCCGGTGAGGCACACCTTCCAAAGCATGAGGCCACACAGCCCTGGGTCTTGTCATGACAGAACCTCCCTGGGGGGTATGGAGACAAAGCCTTTTCCAGTGTTTTGAAGAGCAGCCTGCACTCTGTGTCCACGTGGGTTGTGTTTGTTTTTAGACCTCATTCTGGCAACCAGGTAAGTGAGCATGGATGACACCACAGGGTTCTCACTTAACGAATGATGCCCAGCCCAAGTTCTAGCAGAATTAGACCACGGTCTCAAGCATCTTGCTGAAAGTGTA
This sequence comes from Taxidea taxus jeffersonii, assembly GCA_003697995.1. NCBI lineage: Eukaryota > Metazoa > Chordata > Mammalia > Carnivora > Mustelidae > Taxidea > Taxidea taxus. The sequence goes on along the minus strand of ML110412.1, from coordinate 31,164 downwards.
TAATTGTAGAGTATCTAGTGGGTCTGTTTCTGCACAGGCTGTTGCTGATGGCATCCACAGAAGACTGCTCTCCCCGGCCTGCGAGGACAAGGTTGGTTTTGTGGTGACCAGCAATGATAATGAAGGTCTTGTGGAGGTTGGGAGGGGCAGGGTCCATACATGTGTGTGACCACCCCCTTGGGGAAGCACTTTCACAGCCACATTAAAAGTCCGCCAGCCAACCGCTTGCCGAGATGGCCTGCCCATTGGCAGACTCCTCCCTGCATGGAGGCGACACCGACAGTTTTCCTGGTGCGGTGAGTGTGCAGGGCCAGAGCCGTGGGCTATGTGTGTGTGTGGGGGACCCCATGGGGGCTGGCACTTCCCCAGAGGGCCTGGTCAGTGCCCCGCGGCCCACAGGAGTTCATTTGCACGTTGGCTAGAGTCCCTGCGTGTCGGCGGTGGCACCTGCCCAGCACGCCGGTTGGAGACCACATGTGGCTGCTGTGCATCCGCTGAGTGAAGAGGGTTTGTGCGATACCTGCTGTGTGCTGGCTTCTGTGAGGATGCGTTTTCCGCGGTTGTGACGTGAGCTGCGGCTAAGGTCTGCCCACAGCCGCGGTGGACACTGTGTCGCCTCAGGGACAGGAACTCAGGTCTCAGCAAGGGAGAGCAAGTCCTTCCAGGGAGCTCTTTCCTCTGACTCAAGGAAGACAGACAACTCCCTCACTTTCTATCAGGAGTAGAAATTGCAAACACAGGAAAAATCAAATGGGTTTCAAAATTTTCAGAATCTAAATGGTACAGCGGTCTCATAATTGTGTGTGCTCTTTAGCGTGAATGATCTGTCATGTGGATGTGCACGTCTCAACCCCGAATTAGGGCTCTGAGTCCACGGTGGTCTGGGGGTACATCTTTGTTGTGCATTTCATGACCTCCGAGCCACGACACAGCTTTGGAATCGGTTGTCTGCGTAGAATCCCCCAGCTTGGGGAGGACAGGCTGAGTGTGGCTGTTTGCACGGCTCTGTGCCTGCTGAGTGATGCTTGGTGTTTACCGAAGTGGGGCCGCCAGCCCCATGTTTCCTCCGTGGGTGCTGCCACAGCCACGTGCCAGCCTCTGGAAAGTCACGAGGACAGCCTGTGTGGTGTTAGTGATGCCAGATGGGACCGAAATGTCACATAGTCAACGGGAAATGGGATGAACTCAAGTCACATCGCTGCTGTAGGTGCTGGCAGCACCGGTCCTGGGAGGCTTTCTGGAGCCCGGTGTGGTTCTGTGGTCCCATGGACCCTGGTGCCGCCAGCAGCGGATTCCCCAGGCCCAGTGCTGGGACCTGTCCCAAGGGGACACCAGCTCCAGTGCAGGGCACTCCCACTTGTGAGGCTCAGGGGCAGAGGGCTCCGCACACGGGGTGTCGTTGCATAGCTGGGCACAGGTGGGACGGGGTAGTGAGGGCCTGGTGGGGAGCAGGGAACGGAGAATAAGCAGGTCCAATGTCCTTGCAGAAGGTAGTGTGGCTTCCTTAGGTGCAGTGGGGTGAGTGGGGAAGCAGCCCTCCTGAGAATAAGACAGGGGCAGAGGACAGGCAGGAAGGCTGCAGATCTGCTCAGCCCCAGGGCTGCCTCGGGTCGTACCCCCCTGAGTGGACCCCCGCACCTGCCCACCTTGGGCTTCATCAGCCGGTGTTCTGTATGGTCCTTGCAGATGTTTCCCAAGGGCTCCATCACCGTGACGATGTCTGTGACCACGTCTTATGTGGGAGCCACAGATGTCTCCCGATCCCCCATGGCCTCTCCTTTTGGGGTGCACAGACCCAGACTCAGTCCCGTGGGATGTTCAGCCTGTGCTATCTCCATGGAAGGTGTCACAGGGCTGCCATGGAACTCCCAAAGTGTTCGTGGGGCATCTTCTAGGGCTGGAAGGTCAGAGACTGGAAGTGAGAATGAAGGGACAAAAGCTACCAGCAGCTCCTGTGTCCCCCCAGCGAGACCTGAGATCTGGGACCAGTCCTGCATATCCCCACCGCGTTGTTTGTAGAGGTTTCCATGCTGCCTCCCTGAGGCAAAACACAGTGAATGTGGGGTGCTAGTGAGGAGGTGTCGGGAGGCCTCCCCACACGCTCACAGTCAGCCTGGCTTCCTGGAGGACCCAGCTGTGAGCCCTCAGCTGGGCAAAGCCTCGTGGTTGCAGGTTTTGCGGTAAAGGGGGCAAAGGTTCTCAGACAGGCAGGCCGGCCCGGCAGGTTCTGCTGGGGGAAGAATCCCCACCACTATTCCCCACCCCTCCCTTGGCAGCGGGGACCCAGATCCACAGGCTCTGGAGCAAGAACGCAGGCACCACGGACTTGCACAATCTGTTACTCGTTATTGGCGGGAACTCTGCTGTGCTGGTGAAGGTAGCTGATTAGTTCCTTCATCCGGTGCTTATTCGAGGGTGTCCTTGTCGCCGGGCACCATCCGGCTGTCAGAGTCTCTCGGCGAAGGAAGCAGGACATGATGGCATCACTCGGTTGCTGTACGTTGGCGTGAATAGCACTTTTGTTTTTGAAAGTTTCACTTCTATCTGTCAAAATTATGTTTCCAGCTCAGTGGTTTCCCATGCACATTTTACAAAAAAACATGATGAGGGTTTGCTTTTTCATTTAAAAAAAGACACAAATTTTCAAAACTTGTAGCTCTTGTTACCTTGATTTTTCTCCTGTGCTTTTTGTTTCTAAAATGCCTAATTTCTCTATGTGAAATTTCAGAAAGTGACTTGTTTGCAGGAAGATTTAGTGTTTCTCCCACACTTTAGATAGCAGCATACTTTACCAGGAGGGATCGTGCGCACAGTTGAGGTTTTTGTCATTGTGGACTTTTTCCCTCTGGCACAACCAGGAAGAAACTTGGCTGGTTCATGAGAACTTCACGAAGAATCTCCTGGGCTTCGTCTGTGGAGGCAGCTCCCTGTTTTTTTTCACTTGGGAAACTGCTTCCCTTCCCTGTATCATACCCTCCCTCCCCATAGGAGGCCAGGCTGGAGGCGAGGTCACTCGTGTGTGCACCTGGCTTGGTGTGCACCTGTCTACAGACCTGTTCCTCGGCCCCAGCCAAGGCCTGGACCTGGCCGGTCTGATCTCAGAGGTCAGCACTAGGTTTGACCTTTGGCTATTGGGCTTTGAAGGTGGGTCCGGTCCGATGGGGAAGGACAGCCTTAACTCTGCTTGCCTTGACATTCTCATAGACGGGGAGACCACTCATGCCAAATGTCTCCAGTTTACTGGTGTCTGGAATTTCAATGATTTTATCCATTTGGGGGACATGAAGTTCCATGTCGACATCGTACAATAATGTAATCAGGTCAGAAACAGAAGGTCCCCAGTGACTAGGATGGCTCCCAGCTTCCCACGAATGGATGGTGGTACTTAAGCATCTTCTATGTTTTGAAGGAAAAACCCAGCATTTATGGAAAACCTCCTAATGTTTCCACAAACATAACAGAAGAAAAACCAAAACCAAGTGGATGCGTTGATTTTACAGGACGAAATCACTCCCAGGGTTCCATGAGCTGGATCACAACCTCCTAGACGGGAGAGCTGCGCACTTGCCGGCCTGAGTCGCCGCTACCTGGACATTCTGCCGTGATTCTCCCATCTGTTTTCCTCCACTTGCTCTGGCCACCGTGGTGATGGCCGTGTGGTCACAGCCGCGCGCAGGGAGGGGCCGGGCACGATAAGGCAGAAGTGGCCCTGGCAGATGCCTGGCTCACAGCCAGCTGCTTGGCGGGAGCATCAAGCCCTCAGTGTTTTTCCGTGGATGGCCCGAGGTAGAGCATGTGGCAGCTCCACGGCGCCCTCACCGAAAGAGCCACCTTGTTTCCTGGGGGACAATTCTAAATTACCCACACTGGGTTAACACCTAAAACTAGCCCACGTGTAATTTAAGCTGTTTTGTATGCACAACAGTGACATTTCTTTGGGTAATTGCTGTGAAAACCTCTCAGAATCTGGGGACTCTGGACCTGCCGGCTCTTGGTCTTCTGCTGTGCGGGGCATCCGTCCAGCCGGGCAGACACCCGCCATCCTCCAGGTGGACCTGGGCCACCAGATGGCATGTGAAGGACGCGGTCTGGTCCCCCGTGAGCTCTGGGCTAGTTAATGGGACGCCTCAACGGACGTGCTGGTGTCTGAGACGTTCCTCGGCTGCTGTGGGGTCAGAGTCAGGGTCTGAACACCAAGGAGGCCCCAGGGTAGGGAAGACCCATGGACTGTGAGCGAGCGCCGTAGACTGGCTAGGAACTGGGTTTCCTGTAAATCTAGGGAGAAGGAAAGGCAGGAGGAAGAAGTGCACTGTTTGGGAGTACAAGGGGTCGTCGTCGGGGCCTGGCCCCCGTCCCCATCCCTCCGTGGGGTGCGCAGTCCATGGGGAGTCCTGCGTGCTTGAAGGGTAGGACCCGAGGCTGCAGAGGCTGACGGAGGCAGCGTGCAGAGGCATATGGCTCATTTGCTCTTCTTGGTATACTGATAAGTAAATCGGTTCCTCTCTTTTCCCTAGGAAAGAAAATCCCATTGTTTTCTCTACAGCGTCATCAGAGAATAATAGACAGTTCCAATGAACACACAAAAATAAACTCGGTTTCCCGTCAAATCCATGTAGAATCCCCCCGCCCTGATTTGCTACTTCCTGTCTCCCAGCCTGGGAGAATCTGTTTTGTTAAATATGGAAATTTTTGTAATGACTTAGGCCACAGGTCATAAATTACCCACTAGTGATCTAGGGTGAGCCCAGAAATGTCCTTGATTTTTTTTTTTTAACCACAGAAGCAGGTGACCCTGGGCCCACAGCTTGTCTCGAGGAGATCCAGACGTGATGTGTGTGTGGGGGGGCTCGGTTTCTGTGAGTCTCTGTGGTATGTCTCTCTAGGGTACCTGGGGGAGCAACAGCTGTAAAAACTGCTTTAGCAGTGACTTGTGGGCTGACGAAAACTTCATTTATTAAAAAGGGAAGAAAAGGAAACTCAGTGATAAAACTTAATTTGATCCCCCAGTGTACTTCCTTCTGGCAATCCAAGTTGTGGGTCACATGTCAGCTAGGCTCTCGTTAACAGTGGGGACCCAACGTTCTAGGTGTGTGTGGGAGCCCCTCAGGGCGGGGTGTGGAGGGCGGTCTGAAGGGCCTAGATGGTGTGTGCAGGAAATCTAGCCCTCGGGTTTTGCCGTGACTTGCTTTGGTCAAGCTTTTGGAGCCCGTGTGTGGTTAAAGTGGAGGCCCTTGGAGAATCCGGCTCGCGGCCCACCTTGAGATGCTGTTGAGCGCGTGTGCCCTTCTCCCAGAAGCTCGCATTGAGGGGAGCTGGGACTTAGTCATTGTGCGTGTGGTGCCCTGTGGAGCACGTGGAGCTTAGACCTAGACAAGCCGAGCCTCAGACCATGTTTCCAGCTGTTACCCTGTGTCCACGGCACGCATGCGTGTTACCGTGTGGCTTTGCATGGGCTCCCACTGGCACAGCTGGGGGCTGACGCCAGCTCACCTTCCCCAGCCTCCTGTGAGCTCCACACATCTGTTCAGAGTATTAAAGCAAGGTGAGCAAAGATGGATGAAGCAATAAACCGTCCTTGCTGGAGGGGATGGTTCTTAGAGATCCTGCCCTCCCTGTATCCTCACGCATGTAACTGGGTTAGTGATAAAATCCGAGCTTGGCTCCCATCAGTCTCTGTCCACTGCCCTTTGTGGTTCCTCTGCTGCTTCTTTGTGAGGCCAGATGCTCAAGGCAACAAGGACACATGGCCTAGAGGTGCCTGTGATGCCTCCTTGCAGAGCAGGAGAGAAAGTGGGGTACATGTGACAGTCACTCCAGTCCTGGGGGAACCTCCGAGCCAGGGTGGGTGGTGGTGGCCACGTTCCTTCCACATCCTTAGGAGATGAGCAGGGAGAGGCTATACCGGAGGTGGCCAGAACCAGGCAGGGCCAAGCGTGTCCAAAGCCGGGCAGCAGGGCAGTGGCCAGAGGTACCTTGGGTGTCCTCCCAGGTCACATGCACAGATGTGGTGGGCAGGCTGTGGAATCTGGGAAGAGCCTCTCATCCCTGGGGACCATGCTGATCTGTAGTCACGGTTTTATAATTCTCCTCTCCTTGGTGTATGACAATACAGTCGACACGGTCTGACCCCCCATTTGTATATACAGAAAAATAGCTATATGAGGAATTCTACTACATAATATTCTATGTAATATAATAGTGCTCTGATATATCACATATGATTGTATGTATGTAATTATATACATTTTGAGGCAAAAGGAATAAACCAATTTAGAGTTTCTAAAACGTAGGAAGACAGTTTTTTCCAAGTCCGAGTTAGGACAGCCGGATGGGATACAGAGCCTTCACAAAGAAGACAGTGCTCCTGGAAAGGAATTATTTGCTGTAGGGTTATATACTTTGTTTTTCATAAAAGGTTAAAAATCATCAGACAAAGGACATTTCAGAAAGCTGCCGATGTTACCTTTTCTAGTATATGCAGAGCTGGATGACTTTAGTCTCATGGGAAGCTGGGAAATTTCTTCCTTCTTTCTTATCTTTTGTACTCAGAATGCTTATTTTGGTTATTTTCTTTAAGGAAGCAGAGATACAGTGTCTGCTTGGGGCAGAAACAAGGCCCGTGCTTGGAATTTTTGCCGAGTCATGTTGATCTTGGTGAAAGGGAAGTGTAGCTTCCCTGGGAGCCCCGGAGCGGGTCCACGTGCATGAAACATTGAGCATTTCGTTTATTGTGAGGAGTCAGGACATCACTGTGTGCCTGTTTCATCGGAAGCTCCTAGTCCTGCAATGGTCAGCACTCCGGGAGTAGGAGTTTGATTGGGTGCATTTAGATCCTTTCTCCTGGCTCAGCTGTTTGGATGCCTGGTGTCCCACAACTGCACTTTGTTTTGGAATCTTTGCCGAAACCACGTTTATCTTTTCTCTGTACAGGACTGGAGTATTTTTGTTCGGGGGAAGAATTACATTAGTAAACCTCAGTGTTTTATCAGCTCCTCTGGATACAAGAACAGGCCACAAGTCCCCTGGGCGCGCTGCACCTCTGGTGCCAGGAGGTGCCCTCCCGGTTCCCTGAAACCCATGTAGACTGGAGTCCGGGCTCGTGGTCACGGGCTGCTGACGTCCGCCATTGGCAGTGCTGGTTCGGTGTCTTACTTGCAGCTTTGTTTATGGGTGCTTTTCCTCTTGGCCAACGTTTAATTCTATTACATCTCAGTCTCAGAGAAAATCGGTAAAGCCGTCAAAGGCAGGCATCAGTGCTTTGTGGTGCCCATCTTGAAGAGAAAAGTCTCCAAGCAAAGGGCCCTGGTGATGGCCACAGGGGGCAGGTGCCTGCTTGTCACAGGACATGGGCCTGAACACGAGCAAAGGGACCAGTGAAGAATGGCGTCAGGGTCCAGATGTGGCCGCTAAGGAGGGGATCCCGGGCCGCTCAGAGAGGACCATGAACCGCAGAGACTGTCTGAAGGTGACAGAAGGTGAATTTGGGGGAGATAGTTGCTCGTCTGGGTGTGCGTGCACAGGCGGCACATTCATTCTGGGGAAGAGCGTGGGTCACTGCGTCCCTCTCAGCAGCCCGAGCTCGGTTCTTGGCCGTGAGAGAAGCCGAACGTGCCCTCTGCACCCCCTCGCGTTGTTCCTCATGTCCGAGGGGTGGTCAGCTCTGCCACACACCTGGCCCCAGCTCTCTGTGTCCCCTGCTCGAGGGCCCTCCGGATTTATTCTGTGCCCCTGCATAAGACCGCCAGTTTGTACCAGGAGTTGACTTTGCGCCCACATGCACGCACCCGCGCTGACACCGGCTCCAGAAAGAAACATCAAGTGACGTCCCACCCCTCGCACCAGGCCACAGAGCCTGGAATGCTTTATGCACTTAATTTCTTAATCCCTTAAATGCCCAAAGAAAGTAAAGTCCAGTGTGTGGCGCTACCGTTATTTCCGCGGCGACTATTTCAGAGGAGTTAGGTGCGGCCCAGGGAAGGGAGCGCAGCTTTCCAGAGCGCCCGTCTCCCGTCAGGCGTCGTGGAGCGCACGGTGCGGAAACATGTCCGTAGCCCTCGGACAGAGAAGGCGCGGCCTGTTGTCGACATCAGCGGGATGAGCGTGCTTCCAAGGTTTCCAAGAAGACTCCACATCTTGCTTTTCACGGCTTCGGGTAAATCCCAATCAGGACGCTGCAGGCCTTGGTATAGACAGGACTGTGACCTCCTGGGATGGAGCTGTGCTCTTTCGTTACCTTATTGATGTTCATTGGGCATTAATAATACTAAAAACGCTTTCCTTTCTAATTTGGGAAGGTGGGATAAATACAGTGCCACACAATTAAATGATCTCTCCATGTGACCTCCCAGTGGTCCTAAATGAATCTGGTTTTGTACATCTACTGCAGCCAAAATACATTCCACGGTCGTGCACTACTGACGACCACGTCCGTTTACGCTTACGCACTTGCTCTAGTTTTATGCAACATAAATGTGTGCATGGCATTTTTTTCAACTAAATAGTACAGGTATATTTGGGTTCATAGCATAGCCTCACCCGTGAACCAGTGAGTGCCAAGGATAGGCTGAAAAACCAAGTGATGGGGAAACGGCAAACAAAATGGTGGATGGAAAATCAAAGTCTTCGCTTAGAAACAAAGACTGGATTCTTGTTTGTGGAAATGCAATTAAAACATTTGGTGTTTGATACTAGCCGATTAAAGTGAAACGTGATCTCGTTTGTTTTCGTTTGAAGGAGAAGTAAGTACTTGCCCAGGGTTATGGGGTGCCCTTCTTACGCTCCTGCCAGTTCTGTACAGTTGAACAATAAAGCAGAGAGGCCCTCCTGGTGACATAAATGTCCTCCTTTGTTTCCAAACTCACGGGGATAGAAATGATCATTTATTCCTCTCAGAAAGCCAGATTGACTGTTTTTTAGTGATATGTGTGCCTGCATAGTACAGGCACTAGTCGGGCTGTGGAGCTTGTCCAGAAAGCCCCTCCTGGCCCCATGGATCCACCATCTCTCACGGTCTGTGGGGAGAGGATCTCGTAACTCGGTCCTGAAGAGCAGACCGTGTGTGAACACACAGGTGGAAGGGGAAAGCCCGTTGTCCCCGTGAGGACGGGCCGTGGCTGTGATCAGCACATTGTCAGAAGAGCCTCTGGTGGGCTCTGGCCGGAGTGCCATGGACCATGACGGAGGCAGCATGAGCCTCTGGGTTCTGCCTCCCACGACACACCGTGCCCCGTGGCTCCGGTATCTACCCCATGCAAAGCCGGCGCCTGTTTCTCCTGCTCCTTGTCCGGGATTGGCTGATAGACGTCGCATTTTAGGGGACTGTGAGGACAGCGCAAGAATCAGGGCAGAAGGAGAGGAGGGAGCTTTGTGGCTGTGCATTCACGAAGCCCGTCCTGGGAAGCGAGAGCAGTGCTCCTATGGGTTGTTCTGGGGAAGGGAGGGATCTTTGGTTTAAGAGCATTTGTGTTCAGTCCTCTGCATGTGAGATGCTAGGCTCCGTGTTATCACTGCTGTGATCGCATAGGCCACCTCCTGGTCTGTTCTCAGCCCCGGGTCCCAGCAGGATGACCCCACTGTGTGGCCACTGCATGTCTGGTGGACACGGAATCTGTCCCACAGGGCAGGGCTGGGGGGGGGGCGACCTGATCTGTGCGTGAAGCTCCCCACACAGTGGCCGCCTGCAGCCAGGCCTGGCCTCCTCCCCCGCACAGGAAGGGCAGGAAGAGTGACATGTTAGGGGAGGGGTCCAGGCCGGGAGGCTGGCATTTATGACTTCTGCCTTAGCTGCTGGCTCGCTGCTAGCCCTCCTAAGCCATCCTGCAGCCGACGCTGGGGAGAGCAGGAGGGGTACGGCAGGGCCTCCAGCAAGAGCAGCATTTATTGAACGTGCCAGCAAGAGGAAAGCGGGAGGATCGTCGTCTGCAGGTCAGAGTTCTTGCCTTCAAAGGCTTCTGGTTCCTTAGGCAGCCGCCCGTTGCTCAGCTCCGTGTGTCGGATGCTGGCCGTGTGTGGGTGCCAAGACGGGAAGACATGGATTTGACCTTGGGTCTCCAGGCCGGAGTGCGGGAGGGTGGTAGCGAGTGCTTGCAGTGGAGGAGGACGTCTGTGAGGACAGACGTGTGCCCGGAGCAGGCGTGGTGGCCAGAGCTGCCGGAGAAACAGCCGCAGGAGGTGGGGGTGCGCACGCTGTTGCAGGGGCTTGGCTTGCCCGGTGACGGAGGCAGACAGGTCCCCAGTCCAGCTGCACCGCGAGTCAGCACACTGGTGCCCCAGGCGGCGGATGCTGTGGTCTCAGTCTGGAGGCCAGCGGGCAGGAAGCCTTCTCTGTTCCCGGAGAGAGGCTCAGCCTTTCTCTTCCCTTCAGGCCTTCTCCTCGTTGGACGAGGCCCACCAGTACTGGCGTAGGACCGTCTGCTCTGCGCCGTCTGCCTACCCAAGCCTAGTCTGAAAACCCGGTCAGAGACCCGCTCGCTGTGATGTGTGACCACATACGTGCGTTTCCCGTGTGCCCCTGCCAAGTTGACAACGTTCAGTGAACCATCACGGGAGGGCAGACTGAAGACCTCGTCCCGGGGACACAGTGGACCCGCGCAGTCGGCGGCAGCTCTGCCCGGTGGGGGGCTGCTGGCGAGGTTTCGGGGGAGGACAGCTCCAGTGTGGACGAACTGCAGGTGTCTGGGTTTCTTCTCAAGACGTCTAACAGTGTCGCGAACATAAGGGCACACACGTTGGCATGGCCCAGAACTAGAGTGCACCGAACACCGTGGTGCTTCAGGCATGCCTCCCCGTGATGTATCCCGCACGTGTAGACACGGCCACGTCACGTGACATGACCTCAGTGCTGTTGGCTTCAGTGGTCATCAGTGTACAGTCCCTCACGTCCTTCGGTTCAGCGGATCGCCGTCCGGTTCCCATGCTGGCTGCCCGGTGGAGCTCGCCAGCCCGCTTGCCCCCAGTGACCGTGACACCTCGTATGCGTGGTCTCCGCTAACTTGTCCTAATACAAGAATCTGGAAAAACAGACTTTTCTGGGACACTTTATATACACGAGACGTTGTTTTGTTCTTGAGGGAATTTAAAGGAATTTTAACGGTCAAGTTCCTAGCTTCCTGGGTCTTAGAATCTAGCTGGGAAAAGTCAGAGTATGACATTGAAAGCCCAGTGAGGTGGAAGGCCCTGATGGGAGCCCCAGAGCTCGGGGCAGTGGTGGGTTTTCAGCGCATGTCCCACACAGACACGGCTGCTGTGGGGGCGCGGGGACGCCGTGTGGTGGGCTTCACAGACTTGTAGGAACACAGTCAGCCATTGGAGGGGCCTGAGTCTGGGAACGTTTGGGGCACAGTGCACAGGCAGAGGTCAGACCGGAGGGGACCGTGGCTCAGGTGGTACACGTAGGTGTTGGTGCAAGAGGGAGCGTGGGCTTCCTGTACCAGCGGGGCGGCGATGCCGCACAGGGCATTCCGGTTGGACGTGGGTCGGGGGGTGACACGTGGAGGCAGGCCGGACGCTCCGCAGTGTCTGTGGCTGTCGGAGAACGCCCGCCGGGTGGCCAGAGTCTGGGGACGCAGTGAGGGGCGTGGCTCAGGGCAGTGGCCGTGGGATGAGGAGGGGGCTCCCCGTGCGGAGGCTGTGCTCCGCGGCAGCTTTAAGAAAGGATGGGCTCACAGGTGGAGTGAAATAGTCACAGTGGGAAGCATGTCACTTGTGACTCGCCCAGCAGTGGTCTAGAGTACAGCTTGCTCAGTGCTTAGTGCGTGTGTGTGCAGGCGTTTCCCAGGATGGACCTTGGACCGGATTAGTGGGTACAGCCGGTCTACACAGTACACTACTCAAAGTAACTTAAATGTTTACTCACCCAGACATGTTCCAAGCACGAAAAATACATTTGTGGTGTGGCCATGGTGGCCGGCTGCAAGGTCGGGACCACGAGTGTCTTCACGCTGACGATGAGAGGCGGGGACACTGGCCAGGGGGCACGGGGACCGGTGGTTTGCAGTGTGGCCTTGGACCCCCGCACAGAGGAAGACCTGCAAATTCTGTTCAGTCCCTGTTCAGTGTCAGCAGCCACTCTTCTGGGGCATCTGTCCTAACGGAAACTTACTCTTCGGGTCACTATCTACATCAAGAACAGAGCCTCCGGGCAGACACATGAGTCTGCCATTTACTAGGCGTGTGGCCTTGGGTGAATTGTTTATGTCTCTGAGCCTTCATTTGTTTATTTGTAACACAGGAGTAAGGTCCCTAATTCATTTCATAGTGGAAACGGGAGGAAACACTAAGTAGACAATGAGTGGGCAGGTGGAGAGCGTCCGAGTCCCGCTAGTTTTCCCACGGGAGTCATGTGGTGGGTGTGGACCCCAAGTGGGGGAAACCCGGGGGAACAGGTCAGTTGTGAATTCTGTGGGAGTCCGTGTGATCTCTCCACACCCTGCAGGAGTCTTTCTGAGGTTCTGTTGCTCTTCCCCGTAAAACTGTATTCCAGCGTAGCATTTGAAATTGCACATCTCAGGACAAAGTGACGCTAACATCACATTCTCGGGTACGGAATGTTTGAGGTGTATTACTTCAAGATGTGAGACAGGGTGAGAGCAAGCATCCCTCCGAACAGTGGACGGTGAGCGGTAAGTGGGATCTGTGTAGGAGAGCTCACGGGGGCTCACGGCCAGCTCGTCCTCTCCCCAGGCTCCGACTGAGCAGGGCCCGCCATGGGTGGACAGGCACAGGACGAGGGAGGCAGATGGGCGCAGCTGAGGCCACTCCCCACAGGTGTCTGTGGGACACATGGGAAAGGAGTGTCCCTCCTCCTCTTGGGCACAAAATACACAAGTGTTTTGTAGGACAGGGTTGATCTGCGTCTGGGAAAATAAGTGGGTGTTGTCCAGACAGGCCCTGAGCGAGGGGTGAGTCCCACGGGTCTCAGAGCTGACTCGTGCGGGAAGGTTGGGCAGCGTGGTGCTGGTGGACAGACGGCGGGAGGGAGGTCTGGGAGGGAGGCAGGCCCACGGGACAGCGGGCACGGCTGTGTTCTCTGTGTGCCAGCCCAGCCCCGGGCCTGGGTCGAAGGGCGTTGGTGCAGTTCCGTTTAGGTGCAGGATAACGATGCTGGACGGCCACCTGCTTCGCCCCAACCACAGGAGCCGGCGTGGCTCTTCTCTCTAAATCCAGGTGCACCGAACTCCCAAGGGAGCTCTGTGCCTCCCCCTCAGATCAGCAAGAACCTTGCACGCCGTGGAGAGGAGGTGGCCATGTGCTCTAGGCCAGAAGGAATGGCTTGACCCCGAGAACCGTGGAGTGACTCGCTCCGCAGGAGGGGCTGTGGGGCTGGGCCCCACAGCAGGGACACTGGTGACAGTCAGACACCGTCCATGAGCCGCACTGTCTGCTGTCCCCCTGCGAAGCGATAGGTGAGGTGGTTCCCCAAGATGGAGTCCGGGACCCCAGGGGCCTTGAGTGCGGTCAGTGAGCAGACACTGGGCTTTGTGCCGTGCCAGGCGGTAGGAGCGCTATCATCCTGAGTGGCTGTTGGTGCCGGGGCCTTTCCTGCAAGGCTGGGTCTTCTGCAGACGCGAGATGGGTCCCGGCGGTGCCACTGAGAAACCCCCCGTTCCATGCAACGGGGGCAGGCAGGATGCTCGAGGAGCCGAGAGGGTCCTGTCACATGGAGGCTGTTCGATGAGCGTTGTGAGGGCTCTCATCCCAGCGAACAGCGGTCTGGTCACTCCCTTGCCGGATCCCTGTTTTAGCAGTGCACAGCGCAGGAAGAAGCACCGCAAACCAAACAGAAAAGCGGCAGAATCCGAGATGGGTGAGAGAAAGACCACAGGCTAACTTTCAGAGATACCTGGGTCTCCCGGTATGGAGACCCAAACGCTCTGAGGCAGGCCTCGAAGCCGCCCATGGACAGCGCTCCGAAACAGGCCGCACGGTGTCCTGGCTGACAGACTCCACCCGCTCCCTCGAGACGTGCGCTCGGCCACCTCCGCTCACAGGGGTCCTAACCGCAGCGGCTCCTTTTCCGATCTGTCCACGGTGCGTGTTGTCCCACGTTCCACTTGAGTCAGCTCTGGGACCCTGCAGCCTGCCTTCCCAAACCTTCTCAGCTGGGTGGCTTTGCCAGATCATTGCCCTCTGTGACTCAGGGTCCCCATCTGTCGAACGGAAGGGTTTGAGAGACCAGTTTCACTGGGATGGTGCCAGGATGAGAAGGGGTTGATACGGCCACGGAGTCAGTGTGTGGTGATTAGTCACATGTGTTCATGACATCTAAGTGTCTGGGAAATTTGGAACCTTTTGGGGTAGCAAATGTGTCTCCTTCTTCTTATAATGAAGGTTGGTGCCGAGTCCGTGGTGGGGAAACTGTGGTCACATCAAGGAGGAGCTCTCCGTGCAGGTCACTGCACACTCAGCCATGTACAACCACGACCAGCATGTCTGTGCCTCGTAGCAATGTCCAGGGACCTTCCTCCTGGAGCTTCATGACAGTCCCGAGGGGAGGAGGACCGGCGGGTCTTGTGGGGGTTATGAGGAGGGAGCAGTTCCGTGCATGTGCATGGGGGCGGTTTTCAGACGACAGCGTCGTCTCCGGGGCTCCCCGAAGCTAGATGTAGGGTTCCCACATGGCTTTTCTCTGGGCCTTCCTGTTACGACCCATGCGACTTGTCCTCCCCGCTTCCCACAGCAGCCCTGCAGCTCCCCCCCCCCATAACCCACAGACAGGCCTTTTACGTGTTTGCCCCAAATACCACATGGGGCTTGGGGAGCAGTGTGGGTCCCTCCTTCATTCATACCCTCTTCCAAACCAAAGAAGATGAGCTCAGGCCCCCAGTGATGGGGACAAGAGCAGGTGTTCCAGGCCTGGTCTCAGCTTGGACGGGAGCTTTTCTCAGCGGCGACGTCAGGATGCAGCTGCAGGCAAGTGCTGGGGCACCTCCAAAGACGACATTGTGTCACCAGAATAGCACAGGCCACGTATTAACTGCGTGGAAAACGAGGGACAGTAATAATAGCACCCGGGACCTTCTGAGCTTTCCGAGCCCCTCCGCACAGGCGCGGTGACTCACCCTGCACGCAGCCCCGAGGGAGCTAAGTATAGGTTGCTTCCCCTTTGGGCAGCAGTTGGACCCTAATCAGCTGGTGCGGTGCCCGAGCTGTCAGCTTCGGGAAAGGCATTTCCCCGTCGCACCTGGAGATGAGGTGTGGGGGGTGTCCCGGCCCTGGTGTCAGGAGCCACTGACTTGTTCCTCTGAATGCTTAATAAAGTGACAGACCCCCAGTAGAGCTGGTAGCACATGTCCTTAGTCATACCGAGTCCTGCTTGGGTCGCATGTCAGGACACTGTCAACTGTTGTTAGAATTAGGAAGAAGAGGGGCGCCTGGGTGGCTCAGTGGGTTAAAGCCTCTGCCTTCGGCTCAAGTCATGATCCCAGGGTCCTGGGATCGAGCCCCGCATCGGGCTCTCTGCTCTGTGGGGAGCCTGCTTCCTCCTCTCTCTCTGTCTGCCTCTCTGCCTACTTGTGATCTCTGTCTGTCAAATAAATAAATAAAATCTTTTAAAAAAAAGAATTAGGAAGA
The DNA here is from genome assembly GCA_003697995.1 of Taxidea taxus jeffersonii. Taxonomy (NCBI): domain Eukaryota; kingdom Metazoa; phylum Chordata; class Mammalia; order Carnivora; family Mustelidae; genus Taxidea; species Taxidea taxus. The sequence continues at coordinate 15,594 of ML110412.1, read as the reverse complement.
AGAGTAAAACGGGCCATTTGCCCAGATTTGAGCCACAGTACCGTTGAGTAGGACGGTCAGCACGTCAGGAATTTCTGGAAGAGGACCGTTCATCGCAAAAACCAGCGTGGGCATCCAGCAGATTCTGACCTCCGGTCAGCACATGGGAGACCTGTGGTAATGTCAGACTATCGATCGCGACTCTGCAGCCATTAGAGAAAGACCAGCTCAAGCGTCACTTCCTATAGTGAAGAAATGGTAGGTTTAATCGTTCAGATATACTTGGAGACGCTGTGTGACATGCTGTGCCTGGGGCTCTGGGTGTGCAAATGGTGCCACCAAGCCTTGCCAGAGGTTCGCAGCTGTGGTCAGCTTTGGCGCAGAACAAGGACGTCCTCCTGTGAGGTTTTCAGTAGACGCCTGATAGCACAGCTGCCGGACGCGTCCGGGAGGCAGAGTGGCTGGCAGCGGGAGGAGAAGCAGGGGCTGGCGGGGAAGGTGGAGCTGGAGGGTTTGGGAAGGACGGGGGCATCCACGGAGAGGAGACGAGGTGCCGCACAGAGTTAAAGGCCTGGTTTATTCCTGGAGAGGCAGGCTGATGTCAGGGGACAGTTCCTGTCCCCCCAGGGCAGGGGTCCTCTGACCTATGAAACACCAGGCTTTGCAGAGTGTGAGTGTAGGTGGGAGGCGCCACTTCAGGGAAACGGAATTCCGTGTTTCTTGTGCCAGTCGTGCACACGTTCCCTGCGGGCTAGAGAACCTCTCAGGGGCATGCCATGTTCCCGGCAGCCGGGTTCAGAGCTGCGGACGTGCTGTCCTCAGGCTCACCTCCATGCCATGGTCCAGGGAAGGGCAAGGCCTGAGATGGGCTTTGTGCCGGGAAGGCAATCATTGGCCGCATGTGCAGTCAGCAGGCTGTTGCCCATCTCGGCACAGGAGAAGCCCGTGTCCCCGACCCTGCCCGCCAGCCGTCCTGGTGAGCCTCCCTGTGTGGAGCTTGAGGGGGGTCTCACCCCGCCAGCTCCAGGGAAACAAGGGCAGAGCCCTGCCGGCCAGGGTCTCGCCCCCTATCATGTCCCACGTAGGCCACAATTCCTCAAGGCTGTAGGTATATTCGTTTTAATTAGTAGAATGTCTTACAAATACTTGAATTCACAAATAAATTTTATTTGTATCTAAGGGTTTAAGTAGATGTTTTTATCTGTAAGAAAATTTTATGATTTTTTTCAAAAGTACGAAGAAGGAAGTACAAAGGATGATCTATTGACACTTTACTCTGCGTATACACCCCACACACATTCTTGTATGAAACAGAATAGGTAGTCACAATGGGCTTGATTTCATTCTGTTTTTAAATTTACTCTTTATTTTTAAAGACTTACATCAGAGCAGTTTCAGGCTCACAGCAAAACTGAGGGGAAGGCAGAGAGTGTAGCCACGCACGTCCTGCCCCCCAAGGCCAGCGCTTGCTGATGTCTCCACAGTGGGTGCATGTTAGGGTCCTTGAGCCTCCACAGATGCGTCTCATCAGCCAGAGCCCACGAGGGGAGGAGGAAGGTTGTGACTCAGGGCGCCGGTGGGGCGGTTTCCCACCGAGCTATGCAGCTGTGTTGAGGGAGACAGGTGCGCGGGGCCTGTTGTCCCCCAGGAGGAGACCTGTGAGGCCTCTGTCCCACTCAGTCTCTGTGGTTCATCTGGACGATGCAGCCAGACGATGGGGCCACTGCTGGCTGTGGACTGCAGAGGTCAGGGCCCCTGGGCTGCCCGGCTGACCGCCGGCAAGTCCATTGCTTTAGTCTCCCATTACTTGGAAATCTTGCCCTTCAGTTTGGCAGGAGTGGGCGGGGAGCCGGCATGGGGACCCCCCACCCCAGGTCCTTTCTGGGGCAGAATGGAGTGGCAGCTTCTTTCTGGGTCTGCTGCCAGGGCGGGAGCTGAGCACACCCCCTCAGCTGCACCTCCAGGTCCTGGTGGGCTCCTCCCCTCTCACTCGTGATTTTCCCTTTGCAGTGTAGACATACTCTGTCACCTTGCCAGTTTGAAGATGCGTCGGAAATCTGGTGAGCATGCACCACTTGTATCCCAGAGAAGGTTCTGGATCCAGGGAAGTGCAACTGGCCTGGGTCGGTGCTGGTCCGCAAGACGTCTCTGGGTAGCTGTGTGCCAAGGATGGGCTGCAGGGTCTTGGTGGCCCTCCTCTGTAGCTCTGGAGAGCAGCAGCAGCAGAAGGGAGGGTGCTGGCCATGTCGGGGCGCAGTGGGTCTGTCCCCTGGGCTGGGGCAGCGTCCGCTCACATGCAAAAGCTCTGAGGCCAGCCGTGTGAACAGAGTGGAGAGAGCCAGTGGGGCATCCATGGGGCGGACCCTGCTTGGCCAGCACTGACACTGGTGCCCATGGATGGCAACACTCAGCACTGTCTGCCAGGGCTTCCAATGCCCAGTGGTTAGCAGGGATGGTGGGGGAGAGCTTGCTGGGCAGAGGCCCAGGGAGGGGCAACATGGGGCTGGGATGAGCGTTTCCTGGGAGTACTCCTCGTGCCAATGCAGGCTTCCTGCCTCTGCACACGGGGACGGGGTTGTCCAGCCATGAGCTCCTTGCCATCCCCCAGTGCCAACTGCTGGTGTGGCTGTGAGCAGGGGGATCCAGCTAGGTGCTGGCCTGGGCCAGGCCTGGGGACTTGTGCACTCTTGGTGCTGCTTTATCCCAATGGGAACAAAACAAAACAACTTTGACCTATAATTTAGGATCCCGTGATGCCCAGAGAGCCCTCTTTTATGATTCCGATCTCCCTCTCAGGCTCTGAGCACCACTGGGAGACCCCAGAATCTTGTTCCTCACGCATGTGCACTTAGAGCCGCGGGCACTGGGGGTTTACCTCCTCTTCTTGCTGCTGGGAGGGGGTCAGCTGCCGGGATGGGAGGATGTCCGCGGCTGCTGGCCCTCTGCTGCCCCACCTGCTGCTCAAGGCTGCCCCCTCTCCATGGGCAGGGCCTTTCTGTGTCCTTAGGTGGGGAAAGTTCTGGAGGTCTTTGTCTGTGGGGTTCCGGCTCCCTTTCCCTCCCTCCTCTTACCACATTTGTGGGCCAGCAAACCATCGCAGGGCACCTGAACGTGGCTGGTGCCTTGAGCCGGCGGCCGCGGAAGGGCTGTGGGAACATGTGTGTCGGAAGGGTGAGGGCCTGCAGGGAGGGTTTCCCGCACTCAGCCTGGGCTTTAAGACGGCTGTGCGGCCCTGGCTCTCCCTTTGCTGTGATCAGCCGTGCGGGGAGCTCTCACAGCCCGTCAGGAGCGCGCCCGGACGCCGTGTCTGTCTGCAGCCCCAAGGCATGGCTGGGATGTGTGTGTGTGGCCTCAGAGCATGCAGACCTACACACTGTCGATAAAAAGCTTTGTGAAGTACTGTTTGAAGGGGAGCCTTAATAAGTCCCAGGGCTGCATGGGGTGTAAGGACAGAAAGCTTTCTCTTAAGTATCCTTTTAGGAAAGTGATTTTTTTTCTCTTTGAAAAAATGCTTTCTACAGATCTGTTGTCGTAGCGTACCTGTTTGGGAAGAATTCTTTCTCTAACTGAGGTGTAATTCCCATACGACATTGTGTGAGTGTCGGGCGTCCGACCGGATGATTCCGCGTCTATGTGTGTTACAGAATCGCCCCACACGAGTCTGGGCAATCGTCAGCAGCAGTGATGCATCGAAACTTTTGGGATTTCCTCTCCAGCCACTTTCGACCTGCGATGGGGTATGACTAACTAGAGCCACCGTCACATCCTCAGGCCTTACTTATTTTATAACTGAAAGTGATTTCAGAAATAATTCTTATTGAGGCATTTCTAGAAAATGATTTTTAAAATGTATTCCAGAGGATTCTGTTCTCCTTATCAACAGAGATGACAAGTGCATTTATTGTGCTTCAGGGTGCCTACATTTCATTTTTTAAAATATTTATTTATTTGAGAGAGAGAGAGAACGAGCCTGTGCGCACTTAAGAGGGGGAGGGGCAGAGGGAGAAGCAGACTTGCTGCTGAGCAGGGAGCATGTGGCGGGACTGGATCCCAGGACCCCAGGATCGTGACCTGAGCCGAAGGCAGACGCTTCACCAACGGAGCCCCCCAGGGGCCCGTACATTTTAGTTACGTGCTCACACGAGGACGAGGTGTGTGTGGCGTTCCCAGAATTGAGCGATACCCTCCGGTGGCCCCATCAGGTTCCAAGGGATTGGCTTCATTCAGCGGGAAGTGCTTCCAGATGAGGCCATTGGCTGCAGGAAGCACTGGGCGGTTCTGAGTCTCCCAGAAGGTGGGGGCGTATTTCATTCCAGAGCGGGGGGGTATCTGCTTCCATTTCCGGATGCCTCCAGCGGGCGTCTGCAGGCTTGTCAACCAACCGCTGTAAGCGGAGGCCACACTCTCCCCATCTGATCATAAACCAGAAGTCACTGCTGACGGGTCAGACCTTCTCTTCCCCTCGTACCTACCTGTTCATGCTGTTGGTAGACTTCACGGTCTTCAGGGGGGCTTCGTGGTTACAGTGCTGTGTCTGTAAATTACCCGATTCTGCTATAATGGGCTCTTCTACTGTGTGCACACGTATATAGTGCACCTGCACAGAGGGAGGTCACGCGTGTGCACACGTATGCATGTGTGTGCACACACACGTGATGACGGGCTTCTGCACACCATACCCTTCCCCGTTGGTGGCCCTGAAGTTCAGGTTTCCCTCCCTGGAAAGCAAAACCACTTGTGTACTCAGGAGGGCACTTTGGGGGCTTGTCGGGTTGACCTTTTGAGCACACCCATCATGGCACACCTTCATTTAACAGCGGAGGCAGGCTTTTCCCAGAGATGCACACTCCCATTCTGGAGGTCACCGACCTCTGCCGCAGGTGCGTCCTGCTGATGATACCCCATGTCCCCGACCATGCACCCAGCGTGGTGGTCTGCGTCCCAGGAAAGGCTCTCCCCCACCGCCAGGCTCCGTGGTCCCGGCCTCTCCTGGACACGGCGGCAGCCCTGTGATGCTCCGACTGTGGGTGGCGAACATGGTTTTCTAGACCGAAGCACGTCCCGTCCTCATTCACTGCTCTTCTTGCACGTGGACCGCGGCACTGGGGCCCATTCACCCAAAGCCACGGTTGTCATGGAGTCACAGTTTGGCAAGAAGAGTAAAGGTGTCAGCGGTGTGAACAGGGTAGACCAGGAGAGAGAGGCAAGGTCTTCCCTCCCCGTGACACCCACATCTGTCAGCATGGCTGCCAGAACGGAGACCCCACATGCGACCTAAGCCACTGCCCTCCCCTCTCACATCCTGGTGACAAGGAGCCTGAGCTCCGGGCCTGGCCGGTTCCTCCCGAGGCCTCTCCCTGCCCCACAGACAAATGTGTCCCGGGTCCTCCTCTCCTCCTGTTACAAGGACACCGGCCCTGCTGGATTCGGGCCACCCCCGGGGGGCTCTGTTTACGGTAAGCACTTTGGTCATTTTGGGTGCTACTGGGGCTTAGGGCTCTGGCATAGGAATCGGGGACACAGCTTGGCCTCTTGACGCCCACAGAGCTGGCTCTTACCCTCCATGAGCCCTCGGCACATGTCGCATGGGACTGACAGACAGTGTCCAGGCTGGGCACTGTCATCCTTGTCACGGTGTTGTGAGCATGGGGCACAGAGGTAGACATATCCATCCCCGGGTGCCGAGCAAGTGTTCACAGGGGTGTGTCTGGGCAGTGGCCCTCGGAGGACAACAGAGGTGAAGACACGGGGAGGCCGTGACTCTGTCAACTGGGGGGTTACCTGCCCAGGTGAGGGAACTGCACGCATCGTGCTGGGGAGCCCGCGAGGGGCAGCTGTGAAGATGTGTGCGCCGTTCCATTGGATAGGGGCTCCACATGAGCTGCCGGGAGCCGCAGGCGCTGGCCTTGGGCCGGTGCGGCAGCTGCAGGGTCTCTGGGAGAAGGACAGGCCCCGTGCCGCATGCCCTTCCCTCCACGGTGGCCCTGGCAGTGCCTGTGCCCCTGGGCCTCCTCCCCCCTGCTCTCTGCCTCCCGGCCTCCCTGGGCTCTCCTGCTCCATCCAGGTTTCTGGGGAGGGAGCCCCATGAGTCTGGTGGAGGCTGTGTGTTCCCCTCGCCGTCCATCCACTGTCCCACCTTCCCACCCCCTGGTAGAGATTTCTTGCTGGTGTTGGGTCTGCAGGGGGTTCCTAGCAGTGCACCAGCTCCAGGAGGAGACCTTGAGGGCAGAACCTTGTCTCCCCCTGAGCGGCCGACCAGGAGCCCGAGCAGGGACTGCAGCTCACCTTCAGACCGCTGCACAGGTGTCTGCTCGACTCCAAGTCCGCACTGCGCACAGAGGAGTGAAGAGAAAAGCCCTTCAGTTTCTTTTGTGATCTTGTCTGATTTAGAATCTCTGCCAGGCCTTTTGAGCGTAACTGTGCTTGGGTCTCTGTGGCGCTCGATTTCACTCCAGGGCTGATTTTCAAGTCGTTGGAAGTCCTTCGGGAAGAGGAGTCTGGGGAGTTGATTTACTCCTGGTGGTGGACAGTTCCTTGATGAGCCCTTAACCCTCAGAAAGCCCAGTAGGGAGGCAGCTGCACGGGACAGCAGAACCTTCTAGAACCCACTCCTGGGCGGGGCCCTGCTCTGTCCCTCACAGACGACAGCAGGCTGGCGAGCACCAGAGCCCCAGTGCCCCAGTGCATTTCTTCTCTGAGATTCTTGGAAGTGAAGGAAGCGTCTGGGCGGGATGTTTCTCCCTGTCCGGGTCCTACGCTTCCTAGAGCGGGTTCGTGCAAGTCGGTGGGGGCAGGCCACGCTCCCAGAGCGTCCGGCCTGGTCTGCTGCTTTGCGGGCTCCCCTGTTCTCCTGTGCGCCCACACAGAGAGGCCTGTTACGTGTGTGTGCTGGCTCACGTTAGGATTTACTCTGAGCCCCTTCTCATGGGCCGCGGGGCCTGGCCAGGCCAGATTGCGTTCCCCTCCAGCAGTGCCGGCTCGTTCCCGGGAGGAGGTCGGCCCAGACCTCTGAGCACATGGGACAGTGCTTGAGCTGTGCTCGTCAAGGGAGCGGTAACTGGGGACTGCCAGAACCCTAGCGCAGTGCAAGGGAGGCGGCACAGCAAACAAGGAAACAAATGAGACAGCTGCTCTCTCAAAGCCTCCCGGCTGGTAAGGCAGCAGTTCCTGCACCCCGCGCCCTGAGTGGGGTGCAGTGTGAGTGTGGAGCTGGGACCATGTGGGCAGTGGGCACCAGGTGTGGAACAGCCCCAAGGGAATCCCTGAGAGGACTGGCCAACCACCTGGAGTCCCCCCATCCCAGGCCTGCAGGCCTCCTGCCAGCCTGGGCCCAGGGCCTGTGCGGTCGCCAGGGCGTCCCTGGTCTGAAGGCTGCTCTGCCACCAGCCTGGAGATGGGCAGCCCCGGCCACAGTGTGTTCCCAGAACCTCCACAGAGAAGAAACGGATGCCGGCCTGGGGAACACCGGCTGTGTGCACACGAGTGTGTGTGCTTGCACACCACCCACACGCTCACACACACTCGTGCACATGCCCACGCGCACTCACACGTTCACATGCGCACTCACGCTCACACACTCACGTGAGCATTCACACACATGGTCACAGGTACACATGCTTGCACGCACACTGCACACACGCAGACAAGTGTATTCTCGCACAGCACAGCGGAAGAGGGGGATTACGGTGAGGGCCTCCCCCCATGCTGTCTGATGACCTGTTCATTGCCCTGAAAGGGAAAATGCTTCTTGGTCTTGGTCTAGTATGTGGCCTGTTTGGAAATGACGACTACTTTGTCCCAGCACCCCCTGGAGAGAGCTGTCCCGATGTGTTCCGGGATGTAGGAGTACAGGCAGCCTGCCACCTGCCCTGGCGCTGTCGTGGGGACGGGTTGGTGGGGTCAAGCCCTGCATGCACCCCTCCACCACCTCAGTTGTAGCATAGGATCTGTGAGGACACGGCTCGTGGAGGCCGAGGTCACGGCCAGCGGACACTGCCCAGGGCGCCAGGTGTCCCAGAGCAGATGGGAAGGTGTGTTCTGCAGATGGAGACCTGGAGGGAAGTGTGAGAAACCACGAGCCACGCAGGGCCTCCCTCCCTGTCCGTGCACCTGCAGGGCTCATCCAGGAGGACAGTGAAGGCAGGTGTCCTCTGAGCAGGATGGGCAGGACACAGAGCTGGGGAAGGAAGCTGGGGACTCAGACCCTGCAGAGGCAGTCTCATTCTCTGCTTGAGATCCTTAGGGCTGGGGCTGTTGTGCGTAGAGAAAGGTGTGAGAAGGGAGCAGGGCTAGGAGGCCACCGTGGGGCACAGGGACAGTGATGCTCCCTCTCACACCCCTGGCTCCAGTCAGAGGAGGGGATTCCCACCAGTCGTCAGCAGGGAAGGGCAGGCAGACATACTGGGGAGTGCAGCCCCAGCCAGCAGACTGGAGAGGCATTCTGGGAGCTCCCTAGGAGCATAGTGCGAGGGAGACGGAGGGGCATTCCTGGGAGCCCCCCAGGAGCAGAGTGTGACCAGAGGGTCACTCAGGGAGCTCCCCAGGAGCAAAGTGAGACCAGAGGGGCACTTGCAGAGCTCCCCAGGAGCAGAGTGACGCTGGAAGGGCATTCCTGGGAGCCCCCCACCAGCAGAGGGAGAGAGCAGCTCCCTGTGTCATCTGCCACACTGCCCCCATGAGCGCCCCAGGGAAGGGAGGCTGGGGGTGTCCGTCCTTTGCCTGTCTCGTGGAACAGACAGGACCTGAGTCGGCTTGGGCTGTGTACACAACACGTGGCGGGCCCAGCAGCTCTTGGGCAACAGGAGCTGCACCTGAAGTGCTGGCAGGCAAGACTGAGCGCCGGCTGCTCCGTGTCTGGGGGCCTCTGCCTGGCTCATGAGGGCATCTTCTTGCTGTGTCCTCATGTGGAGGAGGAGCTAAGGCTATTTAGGGACGAGGACGCTAAGTGGATCATGGGGGCGCCTCATCACCCCTAGAGGTCCACTCTACCAGGACCATCGTGCTGGGTGCTAGGACTCAACTGACAGTTTCTGGGGACACAGACACAGGGGCCGTGGCTGATATGCACAGAAGGGAGGGCAAGCCATAGTAGAAAGGCAGGCCCTGTCCCACTGCCCAAAACCCTGAGGCCGCAACCTGGCCCGTGCTCCATGAGAAGGACACGAGACCGAGGTACAGAGTGCATCCTGTGAAGCCAGGCTCAGGTGTACCTGGAGTGTCCAGGACGTAGTCATCTGAGGGACAGAGCACAGGAGACGGCTGCCCCCAGCCTGCGTCCGCGTCCCCCTGTGCACTCTCAGACCCATCACTGTGTTTCCATGCTGTGCCTTTTGAGGCCAAGCCTCTGGGAAGTGTGCTCACGTCGAAAAGCACAGACTCTTTACTGGGGAGTGTTGCAAAGTCATCTGAGCTAGAGGGCTGCCTTTTCTACCCGATGATCCGACACAGGCCCCTGCCAGGCTTTCACACACACACACACACTGTCCTGCTGGCCACAGGGCTCAGCGGGGATCCCGGTCCCATTATTGCTCGCGGGCGCCGTCTGCCCAGCTACGGGAATGACAGGAACACGGCAAGGGGATGTGGGGCCAGGAGCAGTGCCTTGTCGAGGCCCCCAGGTTGTCACCCTGCATTCAGTGTTTACCAAAAATGCCGTGGGAAAGGTTGATGAACTTGTTGTCAAGGACATCAGCCATGTTCTGGATGGTTTTTGCTGTTGCTTTATTTTTATTTTGTTGTGTCAAAGCTTAAAATCCTGCTAATGGTCATCATTTTCCCCATGTTGTTGCTGCCACTGGGACAGTCTCTGGGCCTGGACACCACATGGGGGCCCGTTATGTGGTGTCTCCTTAGTCCTTGCTCCACCGCTGCCTGGTGGACACTGTGTTCTCTCTCTCGCTTTGAAAGGTGAGGCTCAGAGGAGGCCAGCGGCTGAAGGAGCAGAGCAGCCCATGGCTCGTGTGCACTTGGAGCCGTGGTAGGGTCACATAGCACGATGAGCCTGTGTCCCAGCACGTGATCTCGGGGTGCACACAACCTCCCTGGGCACTCACTACAATGTCACAGATGGCGGTGACCGTGCTGGGTGCTCACTGTGAGTGACGTCACAGATGGTGGTGACCATACCGGGTGCTTGCTCTGACGTCACAGGTGGCGGTGACCATACCGGGGGCTTGCTCTGATGTCACAGATGGTGTGACCGTGCTGGGTGCTCACTGTGAGTGATGTCACAGATGGCGGTGACCATGCCGGGTGCTTGCTCTGACGTCACAGATGGTGGTGACCATACCGGGTG
>RCUC01163778.1:0-35907 GCA_003697995.1 Taxidea taxus jeffersonii | reverse complement strand
TGTCATATTTTGACACCTATTGTCAAGCTGACCTCCAGAAAGGCTTTATCCGGTGCAGCGTTGGTGGTATAGTGGTGAGCATAGTTGCCTTCCAGAAAGGCTTTATCCTGCCAACAGTGAATGGGGGGGACACACATTTTCCAATCCCAAGACAGTGTTAAGCTTTTCACTCTTTTTATGCTGGCAAATTCAGTGAACAGAAAATGTCATGTTATGTGCTCGTATTTGTAGAAATGAAATTGAACATCGTGTGCTGTGTCTTCAGCTATCCGGCATCTAAACAGACTTTCTATTTGGAAAGAATCCCTAATTAGACAGGACAGTTCAAGCTTCCAATGTGAAAAATGGGCAGGGGCTGGGGAGCAGGTCTTCCCTTTACAACCCCAGGACAGCAGAGCCCAGGAAGGTGATCTAAGTAAAGGCAATCAGATGCTCTCCCCTGGCCCTTGACTCGGGAAGTTTTGATGCAAGATTTGTTGGAGACAACACAGCAAATTAGTGACTCTAACGGCTCTGTATTCAGCAGAGATGAAGTGGGGGCAGGGCCAGTGATGGTGGCAGAGAGGGTCCAGCTGGCTGCTCCAGTGGCAAGTTCTTACTGGTGTCTGCCTTTCTGGGTTTCTGCCCAAGCCTGTTTCTCTGGCTCTGTTTATTGTGCGAGCTAGCCTGATAGGCTTCCTATAAATTCCTTTACTGCTGAAATTAACCTGTGTCAGTTTCTGTTGTTTGCAAGCAAGAAAATTACTAGTCATGCCTTTTTTTTTTTAAGCAATTTGTATTTGTACTGGTGTGATTTACCTGCCCATATCATTTGCCCATTTTTTCTTTGATGTGTTCCTTTTATAAATGTTTGCTAATAAAAGCACTTTGTATGTGAATTACATCATCCCTTGATCTATACCATTTGATTATTTACTTTTTACCATATTTGATATTAAATATGATATTAAATAGAAAATTAAATAGATATTTTGATATTAAATAGAATATTGATATTAAACAGAAAATTGTACTTATTTTATATGGTCAGGTTGATCAGTCTTTTTTCATAAAGTTTTCTGATTTTTTTTATAAACATGATTAAGAAAACAGGCTTTCCCCTCTCTAAAATCATAAGAATACTCATTTTGTTATCACTTAGTGCTATTATGGTTCCTAATTTTTTCTTTTGTCTTACTTTTTAAAAAAGATTTTATTTATTTATTTAACAGAGAGATACACAGTGAGAGAAGGAACACAAACAGGGGAAGTAGGAGAGGGAGAAGCAGGCCTCCCACCGAGCAGGAAGCCTGATGCAGGCCTCAATTTTTGCCTTACTTTTAATGATGGCTCCATCTGGAATTTATTTTCAAGTGAGAAATGAGGTAGGGATGTTGCCTTTTACCCACCTTACACGGCTAGCCAGCTGTCTCAGTGCCATTTACAAAAAAAAAAAAAAAAAAACTATCTAACTTTTCCCACTGATTTATGATGTCACTTTTTATCACAGATTAAATGCCACATACATTTAAAGTTCTTAAACATTGTGTTCTATCTCATTGATGTGTCTCTATATTCCCGGATAATATAGGTTTAGAATATATTGCATTGTTTGGTAGGACAATACCTCTTAGTATTTGATTGGCTGTTTCCTTTTTCTCTCAGATGAGTTTAATCCTTAAAGGGGATTAATTTATATAGGCTAATTTAGGGAAAATTGACATCATGACAATATTTACCTTCTTATCTGAGAATAAAGTATCTCTTTTAAAAATTACAGAAGGTTGTTTTTTTAAAGATTTTCCTTATTTATTTGAGAGAGAGAGAGAGAGAGAGAGAGTACAAGTAGCGGGAGGGCAGAGGGAACAAGAAAGCAGCAGGCTCCCCACACGAGCAGGGAGCCCAGACCTGGGACTCAATCCCAGGACCCTGGAATCATGACCTGAGTGGAAGGCAGATACTTAACCGACTGAGCCACCCAGGTGCCCCTATACAAGGATTTTTAATGCCTCTCAAAATTACTACAGTTCCCTTCCGTAAGTCTGTGTAACATTAATGAGTTTGTTCCTCTCTGTTGCTATTATAAATGGGATATTTTTTTTAAGATTTTATTTATCCACTTGACAGAGATCACAACAAGTAGGCAGAAAGGCAGGCAGAGAGAGGAGGAGGAAGCAGGCTCCCTGCCACGTAGAGAGTCCAAAGCGGGGCTTGATCCCGGGACACAGGGATCATGACCCGAGCTGAAGGCAGAGGCTTTAACCCACTGAGCCACCCAGGCACCCCTAAATGGGATATTTTTATGCCATTGTATTTTCTGTTGTTTGTCTCTAGGACAAAATTATTTGCCACCTTGATATACTTTAGTTCTTTCTCATAATTTTCTGTTGATGCTGTTGGGTTTTTCAGGAACTCATATCGATGCACGAGATAATAACTTGGCCTCTTCCTTTATAATATTGGTACTTCACCATTATTTTTTTCTTGTCTAATTGCCCATCCAGAATTCCGTTAAGTAATATTAGTGAGAGTAGGAAAGCCTGCATCGTTCCTGACATTCACAGCAATGCGTCCAGCGCCTCACTATTAAGCATAATGCTTGCTTTCGGTTTGAGATATATATTATTTATTGCATTGAAGTGGTATCCATTTATTCTTCCTTCAGAAAGGGTTATTATCAGAAATGGATCTTGAATTTTATCAAATACCCTCTGGGCATCAACAGTGATGAGCATATGCTTTTTAAAATTATTATTATTATTATTATTTTTACTTTTGACCTCTATACGCAATATGAGTTTTGGGTAATAAACAACATAAATTGCTTCTAGCTAACTTAAGCATTAAAGGAGCTTATTGGAAGGGTGAATATAGAGCAGCTCACAGAACTGTCAGAAGAGCTTCAGAATCAGACTTGGGAAATCGAAGAAGAAAGTACGCAGCCAGGGACCTGCTCCAGAAAATGCTACTTAAGATGGCACCATCGGTGAAGCCAGACACACCACTGCCACCAAGTCCGACACCACCATTTGACAGTGGCAGCCACACTGTTGGACTCTTGGTTCTGCCATAGCCACTCTGAATAATCTTGAATAATTTCTTGATTATCCCTGAGCTTCTGCAGTCCATCTTCAAAATCCTAAACCCAAAGTGGAAACATCCATTGGTTGGGCTAGATCCTAGTTCTGGTCCCAAGCTGCTGGGATGTAGGGACAGGACCTTATCTCCCTATAGCTTCCCTCACGGGGGGGATGGAGCTGCCTTGCATCTCTCATGAGATTCCCTCTGAAAGGACCACGGAATGCCAGGCAGCCCGAAATGACAAATAACCACTGGAAACTATCCACGTGGCACGCCATATTGATAGCGTCAAGTGTATCCCTTGGTCTACTTGCTAATGTTTCATAGAGAATTTCACATCTATTTTTATAAGAAAGCCAGCTTGCAGGCTGTATGTGTGCTCAGTATGCTTGTCAGGTTTCAGTTTCATCAGCTTTTTAAAAACAACTGGGAAGTGTCCCTATTTTCTTTAGATCTGGAACAATTTAAATGACGTGTTTTCAAAGGTTATGAAATTCACCCAATTTACTCTCTAGATCTGATAACACAGGCAGTTCTTTGAAATACTTTTCATCCATTAATTTTACCCATTAATACTGGCCTGTCTAAATTTTCTTTCTTCTCTTGAATTAATTTCAGCCATTTTTATCTCGTCAGAAAGTCACCCATGTTTTCTAGTTTGCTAGCGAAATCTTACAAAGAATTATCTTAAGGCTTTATTTTCATTTTTAGCTGAGGGCCATGCATGCAAGTTAAATGTATTCCTCAATTTGTGACTCTGATGTTATCGGTGTGCTGATGGCCTCCCCTGTTTCCTAGTCATTTCTTCTTTCCAAGGACATTCACTAAGATCCAGGATTGTGGCTGATACTGTTGGGGACCTACCCAGATCCTGTGGGATCCTTTTGCCTTTTCTGTGTGCCTATCCCCAGCTGTGTTCTTTGCTACAAATGGTGGCACTTGTGACAGCTTCTGGTGCCTGCTTTTGGGCTATTTCCACTGTCTTGTCTGCTCACACAGAAAGCTGGAAATACCTAGGGTTTATGTCTTCTGGGGTGACCCTTAGCCAATGATAGTCAGGTGCCAGAGTATGGAAACCAGCTTCCCTGCCTCCCGTCATGACAAATTGTGAGGTGTATCATTCCAGAGTTCCCTGCAGGATTAGGCTAAAGATACTCTTGCCCCTCATCCCATCCTTGCTTGACTTCTTCCTTTTCTATGACCTGCTCCCCTCACTCCTCAGGAGTTTCTTCTAAGAACTCTTCCTGAATAAATTGCTTCATGTGAATTCTCATCTCAGGGTCTGGTGCTGGGGAACTGGTCAAGGGCAAGGATAATGTAACTCATTCCCAGCCCTGGAAGACTGGTACACCATCTATAGAACTGCATCAGAACACCCAGGCATTGTCCTAAGGATACAGATGAGACCCTGAGAGATTGCAGAAGATGAAGTTAATAGTTCAGTTGGGAGGAGGTAGCAAGCACTTCATTTAGAAATTATTAGTCAATCTGGGTTTTTAAGGATGAATAGGAGTTGTCCAGGTAGGAAGTAGAGTGTGGGGATGCAGTGTGGCAAGAAGAGCTAAAATGGGCAAAAATTTCTAACTACAAATAACATGTGGTTCCTATGCCTTGGGAATTCAAAATGTAGTGAGTGAATGTGGGAAGCCAAACGGGTCTCAGAGAAATTATAACACAAGGGATAAATAAGGGCTAGAATAAGTAGGATGTTGTTCTTCCCCCAGAGAAGGAGCTGGGTTTGGAAAAGGGAAAATGAGTTTCCTAGGCAGAGAAGGGAGTGAGGGAAACTGAAGAAGAGAGAATCACTTGTGTAAAGATGCAGGGACATGAAAAGATTTGGAAGTCAAGGAGGCTCAAGTTCAAAGCACCTCTACAGACTCAGAAGTACATGGTAAGAAAAATATGTCCTTTCCATTCATTTTCCTTTGAAAGCAACAGTCTCAGCATGGGGCTGGCCAATTCGGGAGATTGCTCTGAAACTTGCTAATATCTCTTTTTCTCTCTCCCTTCTTAAATACGAGTGGAGCAGCCTCCAGGTCAGAGCCTTCAGCAGGCAACACTACTGTGATAGTTCGTAGCTTAAACCCCACATGCTCTTTGAGAACCTTGCCACTCCCCAGTGAGAGGCAGAGTCTATGCTCCCTCCCTTTGGAAGCTTGGTGAGCTTTCATGGCTATCTTGATGAGCAGAATTCAGCAGAAGTGACACTATGTGACTTCCAAGGCCAGATCATAAAACACAATGTACCTTTCATTTGTTTCTGTTGCTCTCTCTTAGGACATTCAGCCCTGGAACCCATGCTCTGAGAGAGCCCAGGCCACACTGAGAGGCCCACATGGAACCAAGCAACCCAAAACCCTTAGCCTTGGGCCCTGGCTGAGCTCCGCTGACAATCAGCAGCAACTTGCCAGCTGTGTGAGGGGACAATCCTGGAAGTGGGTCGATCCACTCAGTGGTTTTGCTACAGCAAGGACAAGCCTTCCCTGCCAAGCCCTGCCCAGGTTGAAGACTCATGGGCAAAATAAATTACTATATTGTTTTAACCTGTTACTGTGGGGTAATTTGTTACTTATAATGGGATAACCAAACAAGTATCTAGGTAGATTTTAATTACATTGTTTTGGTTTTCCTCTATTCATTTTTACATTTGTCCTCTATTTATAGCAACACTGATTATTCCCTTGATACAGTGATATGAAGTTTCAAAATACATTTATTCATTGAATGTGGACTTAATGACTCACTCCCAAAGAACAAAGTGTGGAAAGGAAAAAGGAATAACTTTGCAGTGGAGAGACCTAGCAGCTACTAACTTAAGCAAGTGATCAAGTTAACATCACCCAGGGATAAGTCAGGTTGATATTAAGTAACCCTTTTTCATAACCAGGGTTCTCGAGAGATACAGAACTAATAAGACGTGTGTGTGTGTGTGTGTGTGTGTGTGTGTGTGTGTGTGTGTGTGTGTGTGTGTGTGTATACATATATACATGGAGAGAGAGAGAGAACAAGAGATGGGGTGGGGCAGAGATTGTCGGGGGGTGGGGGGAGACAGAAAGAGACATATAAGGAATTGGCTCACATCATTATGGAGGTTGACAAGTCCCCAGATTTGAAGTCATCAAGCTGGAAACCTAAGAGAACCAATGGTCTACTTCTCATCCAAAGGCAAGCAGGAAAAGCCAATGCTTCAGTTCAAGTCCAAAGGCAGGAAAACAAAATGAAACACACACACAAAATCCATGTCCCAGGTCATTCAGTCAGGCAGGAGGAATTCCCTCTTGATTGTGGGAGGGTCAACATTTTTTATCTATTCAGCACTTCAACTGATCGGACGAGGCCCACCCAAAATGGGGAGAGCAATCTGCTTTACTCAGGCTAACAATTTAAATGTTACTTTCATTAAAAACACCCAGAATAATGTTTGATCAAATATTTGGGTGCCCCATGATCCTGTCAAGTTGACGTATAAAATTAAACATCAAACCCCAGGTTACAATGTGATGAAGAAAGCACTTCACCTCTATGGTATTCTTTACCAAAACCCATAACTCTGGTCGAATCATAGGGAACCACTTCATATAAACCCAAATTTAGGGGCATTGGCCATGGTCAGGAAAATCAAAGACTGAGGAACTGTCAAAGACCAAAGAAGACTGTGCTCACTTCGGCAGCACATATACTAAAATTGGAACCAAAGAAGACTAACAACATATGATGCCTAAACGTAGCAAGGATCTGGGATTGGATCCTGGCATACAACAAGGGTTTTCATGGAAAGGCTGACGAAATCCAGGTAAAACCTGGACTTTGATCTGTACCAACGCTAATTTCCTAGTTTTAACAATTGTACCATGGTTTCATGAGCTGTCAAACTTGGGGGAGCACTGGGTAATCTTTTTTTTCTTTTAAAGATTTTATTTATTTATTTGTCAGAGAGAGCAGGAGTGAGCACAGGCAGATAGAGCGGCAGGCAGAGGCAGAGGGAGAAGCAGGCTCCCCGCCGAGCAAGGAGCCCGATGTGGGACTCCATCCAGGACGCCGGGATCATGACCTGAGCCGAAGGCAGCCGCTTAACCAACTGAGCCACCCAGGTGTCCCAGCACTGGGTAATCTTATATAGGAATTCTGTACTCTCTTTGCAACTCTCTGTACATCTAAATTATTCCAACATAAGAAAGTATTAAAATGCATTTAAGTTAAAAAATGAGGGTTGATTTAAAAAATAATATTTTTTGTAAGGAAGATTTGAGAATGGTAGAGGAAATAAGAATCCTCATGTGGGAGAGTTTGCATCTGGGCATCTTAAGAGGCAACTGATACACTTGCTTGGTAAGAAGGGCTCCCACAGGGGCTCTCAGCTTCCAGGTGTCTGAGATCAGGCATGTCCAAACAGAGGGCAAGTCTGACCCTTCCTCATGTGGCAGAGGCCCGAGGCTGGAGATTCTCCCAGGAATTGTTAGACCATCTCAGGAGTCAGGGACAGGGAATGGAGACCCTGAAGGAGGAGTTACAGATGCCTGAGTGACACCAGAACCCCATGGAAAAGAAAAAAATAAAAATAAAACCTTTAACTTATTTGCCAAAATCAGAGGATTGTGAGATCCATTCCAGTGTAAACACTCAACAAATATTAGAGTGGGGTGTCTGGGTGGCTCAGTCAGTTAAGCATTTGACTCTTGGTATCAGCTAGAGTCATGATTTCAGGGTCGTGGGATCAAGCCCCAAGTGGGCTCTGCATTCAGCACAAGGTCTGGTTGGGATTCTTGCTCTCCCTCTGCCCCCCCCTCCACTCGTGCACATGCTCTCTCTTTTTTAAGAAAGATTTTTTTATATATTTCAGAAAGATACACAATGAGAGAGGGAAAACAAGCAGAGGGAGTGGGAGAGGGAGAAGCAGGCTCCCCAATGAGCATGGAGCCCAATGCAGGGCTCCATCCCGGGACCCTGGGACCATGACCTGAGCTGAAGGCAGATGCCTAATGACTGAGCTACCCAGGCACCCCAATAAATAAAATCTTTAAAAAATATATTGGAGGGCTCACTATGCGGTAGGCACCTGTTCAAGATTCTGGGGATGCAGCAGTAAAAATACAAAGTGTCTTCCATTCCAGAGGGAAAATGAGCAAATAAACAAATATTTTATGTAATCTTAGCTACTGGTCATTGCTTTGAAGGAAACTAAAACCTAGGAAGGATATGGGGAGTAAGGGAAGAGACTCTTTCACATAGAGCATTGAAAGCTTCTCTGAGGAAGGACATTGGAACAGAGAAGCGAATGAAGCAAGGGGACAAATCTGGGGAAGACTGTTCCAGAGGGAGGTTGGTAGTGCAAACACTCCTGAATTGAGGAAGAGGTTGGCGTGTTCAAAGAAGAGCAGGAGGTCAGGGAGGCTGCAACAAATTGAGTGAAGCAGAAACTGGCCAAAGATAAGGTTGAGGAGGTGGGGATGAGGTCAATAATGTAGGACGTATTGGACACGAGGAGTACTGAAGATTAACATTTTGCACAGTAATGGAGAAGACATGATCACTTATAATTTGACATGATGCAATGGGTGATGAGTAATTGTTCAAATGATTCAGAACTCTGGGAATTTGAGGATAGAGGGATTTTTAGAAAAATGTGCAGAATGAACATATAAATTTTCCTCTGCTCCATACCAAAACATTACTCAGATGAGAGTAAAAGAATAAAACAGATGTAAATCCACAAATGTGATCAGGAAAAGAGTGAATACAGTTGATGAAAGGGTGTATGAATCAAGGTTCCATCAGAAGAACAGAAGCCACTCTGTGCATTTTGGGTAGGAAGGGGGACGTTGAGGCTTACTCCATCATTGGAAGGCTAGGAAATGCAGGGCAAGCAAGCCGCTGTCACCCATCTTAGCCTGTATCACAAAGTGAGTGAATTCCAGAAGCAACCTGGAAGCCTTGAGCCTTCCCAAGGGCAAGACCAGGGATAGGGCAGGGGCAAGACCAGGAATAAGGCAAGGCGAGTAAGGCAGTCGCCTTGGACATAAACTTTAAGAGGGCACCAAGGCACTATGTATTAGGGTTCTCCAGAGAAACAAACCAATGGAATAGATATACATAGACATGAAAGGAGATTTACTCTAGGATTATGGTTATGGTTATGGAGGCTGAGAAGTCCCACGATCTGCTGTTGGCAAGCTAGACCATCAGGAAAGCTGCTGGTATAATTCACAGGGCCAATGGTGTCACTCCCAGTCTGAGTCTGAAAGACTAAGAACCAAGGGTGCCAATGACCAGGGCCAGGAAAAAGATAATGTCCCAGCTCAAGATATAAAAAGAAAAAAAAATCAAATTCACCCTTCCTCTGCACCATCATTCTACTCAGGCCCTCAGTGGATTGGAGGATGCCTGCCTGCCTTGGTGAGGGTGATCTTCTTTACTCAGTCTGCCCGTTCAAATCTCTTCCCAAAACGCCCTCACAGACACGTCCAGAAATAGTGTTTTCCCAGCTATCTGGGCATCCCAGAGCCCAGTAGAGTTGACCCATGAATAACCCATCCCATTCCACTTATCCGAATCAAAAATACTTTAAAAGATACTAGAAAAAGACCACTTATGGAAAAAAAAAATTTATGCTGAACAAAATGTCAAAGTTTTAAATAAAAATAGACACTGGCCTTGCCCTTAGACCCTGACTCACGTACCTCACCCTAAATCCCAGCCCTGCTCAAGAGCTCTGGATGGACCCACTGTCTTCTCCTCTACCCACAGCATTAAAAGAAGTGACTTGTA
Organism: Taxidea taxus jeffersonii; assembly: GCA_003697995.1. Classification (NCBI taxonomy): domain Eukaryota; kingdom Metazoa; phylum Chordata; class Mammalia; order Carnivora; family Mustelidae; genus Taxidea; species Taxidea taxus. Next base: position 26,082 of record RCUC01163778.1, on the reverse strand, counting down.
GTAGCATGCTTGGGAGCTAATGAGAACTTCAGGTCCCGCTGTTTGCTCCTCTGTCGGCCCACAACCGAAACCAGAAAATAACAACGTCTCTTTTATCTCCTAGATTCTTTATGTGTTCCTGGCATTAGCAAATGCAAAGAAAGAGATTCTTAGAAGTTTAATGCTAGGCTTCCTGCCTGTGATGCCCAGGGAACTACAGAAGAGGGAGGTGATGCTGTCAAGTTAGTAGCTAATCCAGCAGAGATGTCAAGAAATTTCAAAGGCTGGAAATCAGGTAAAGATAGTAACAGAACTCAGAAATATAATTCGAATATTTGCAGAGAGGAAGAAAACAACAAGCAAACCAGTTTGTAGCTTCTCAAATATGTCAGTGTTTTGGGCTGGGTTTGTCCCTCCCACCAAATTCATATGGTGAAATCCTAACCCTCTGGGACTTGAGAATGTGACTGTGTTTGGAGGTAGTGTTTACTTTTTTTTTAAAAGATTTTATTTATTTATTTATTTGTCAGAGAGAGCGAGCACAGGCAGACAGAGTGGCAGGCAGAGGTAGAGGGAGAAGCAGGCTCCCTGCCGAGCAAGGAGCCCGATGTGGGACTTGATCCCAGGACGCTGGGATCATGACCTGCCTGAGCTGAAGGCAGCTGCTTAACCAACTGAGCCACCCAGGCGTCCCTGGAGGTAGTGTTTAAAGAGGTGATGCAGGGGGGGCCTGGGTAGCTCCAGTGGTTATGCCTCTGACTCGATTTCTGCTCAGGTCAAGATCTCAGAGTCCTAGGATCCGGCCCAGCGCTTCATGCTCCCGGCTCAGCGGGAAGTCTACTTCAGGATTCTCTCTCTCTCCCTCTACCCCTTCCCCATTCACTCTCTCAAATAAAAAAATCTTTAAAAAATAAATAAAAAGGTGATTGTTTATTTTTTAAAAGATTTTATTTATTTATTTATTTGACAGAGAGAGAGAGATTACAAGTAGGCAGAGAGGCAGGCAGAGAGAGAAAGGGAAGCAGGTTCCCCGCTGAGCAGGGAACCTGATGTGGAGCTCGATCCCAGGACCCCGGGATCATGACCCAAGCCAAAGGCAGAGGCTTAACCCACTGAGCCACCCAGGCACCCCTATTTTTAAAAATATTTTATTTATTTGAGAGAGAGTACAAACAGGGGGAGCAGCAGAGAGAGAGAGAGAAGCAGGATCTCTGCTGAGCGGGGAGCTCAATCTCAGGGACCCCAGGATCATGACCTGAGCCAAAGGCAGACACTTAACCCACTAAGCCACCCAGGCACCTCAGAGGTGACTCAGTTTAAATGAAGTCATTTACAGTGGGCCCTTAATCCAAAAGGCCGGAACCCATGGCCCTGAGATCAAGACCTGAGCTGAGACCAAGAGCCAAAAGCTCAACTCACTAAGCAAACTAACCCACTAAGCAAAATCTTGGTGCCCCAAGATCTCCATTTCATTGGTAGATGAAAAAACATGCCCATATTATATCAAGGAGCACATCATTAACTACTCTACTTCTTATTTTCTAAACCTTTGATTGTGAAAATTTTCAAACATAGAGAAAAGCTGAAAAAGTAGTAACATTAAACACTCATTCTTCTATTTCAGCCAATGTAAACAGACCTAACTCTCTCTTATTGGCCCATTCAACCGCCCAGCCTACAGTTAGCTGGGCATTTCCCCTGCCTGGAACAACCCGGTTTTCCCCAGGCATAATCTTCTAGAGGCAGGGGAGCCAACCATAACCCACATTAGAACAGATTGTATTATTTTACTCACTCATTTATTCCTAAAATACAAATTGAGCTTCTGCTATGTGCCAGCCACTGTTCTGTGCGCTAGAGATCAGTAAAGAAATCAAACAAAAATACCTGCTCTGGGGCACCTGCGTGGCTCAGTGGGTTAAGCCTCTGCCTTCGGCTCGGGTCATGATCCCAGGGTTCTGGGATCGAGCCCCACATCAGGCTCTCTGCTCAGCAGGGAGCCTGCTCCCCCCTCTCTCTCTGCCTGCCTCTCTGCCTACTGGTAATCTCTGTCTGTCAAATAAATAAATCTTTAAAAAAAAAAAACCTGTTCTTAGGAGCTTATATCCTAATGGAGAAAGATATAAATAAGTAATATACATGGTGTAACCAATGAAAACTGGTGCTATGGAGAAAACGAAAGCAGGAAAGGGGAACAGAACATTGGAAGCTGCAAATTAAATAGAGTGATCATCAAAGTCTTGCTGGAAAGGCGACTTTTGAGTAAAGATCTGAAGGAGGTAAAATAGTGAGCCAGGCAAAAATTAGGAAAAAGAGTGTTCCAGGTAGAGGGAATCACAATGCAAAGACCTTGAGATGAGAATATGCCTGGGAGTGTTTGAAAAAGAACAAGGAGGCCAGCATGGGGCAAGTAAGTGAAGGGCAAGTATAGGATATGAGAATTAGAGTGGCAGTCGGTTCTGGGGCACTCAGTCCTATAGGGCTCTAGGACAGACCACATGGTAGGGCATAAAACAACTCCCAATATGTTTAAAGGGTTTAATTGATACACTATACATTCTCTGACCACAGCTGAGGGAAATCAGAAATCAGTAACAGAAAGAAATGTGGCAAATTCACCAATACATGAACATTCAAGAAGATACTCAAACTAACTACTGGTTAAAGAAGAAACCTCAAGGGACGCCTGGGTGGCTCAGTTGGTTAAGCGGCTGCCTTCGGCTCGGGTCATGATCCCAGCATCATGGGATCGAGTCCCACATCGGGCTCCTTGCTCAGCAGGGAGCCTGCTTCTCCCTCTGCCTCTGCCTGCCACTCTGTCTGCCTGTTCTCACTCCTTCTCTCTGACAAATAAATAAATAAAATCTTTAAAAAAAAAAAAAACCTCAAGGGAAATAAGAAAATATTTTGAGATTAAAAAAAAAAGCAAAGAAAATACTTTGAGATGAGTAAAAGTGAAGATACAACATATCAAAATTTGTGGGATGTAGCTCAAGCAGTTTCTAGAGGGAAATTTATAGCTGAGAATATCCATATTAAGAAAGAAGAGGGGCACCTGGGTGGCTTAATCAGTTAAGCATCTGACTCTTGATTTCAGCTCAGATCTCAATGTCAGGGTCATGAGTTCAAGCCCTGTGTCGGGCTCTAGCCTGGGTGTAGAGTGCACTTAAAAAGAAAAAAAAATTTTTCTTAATTAAAAAAAAAAAGAATAAAGAAGAGTCTCAAGTCAATAACCTAATCATCCACCCTGAGACACAAGAAAAGGAAAGGCAAACTGAATTATGTAGGACCATATGGGATTTGGCTTCTACAACTTCTGAGTATCTTTTGTATCCTGAGACTTGGAATGATGGTTAATTTTATGGGTCAACTTAACTGGGGTAAGGGTGCCCATACAGCTGGGAAAACATTATTTCTGAGTACTTCTGTGACGGTATTTCTGGAAGAGATTAACATTTGAATTGGTAGAGTGAGTAAAGATCATCCTCACCAGTGTGGGTAGGCATCATCTAATCTATTGAGACACCCGGAATAGAAGAAAAAGGCAAAGAAAGGGCACATTTTCTTTCTTCTTCCTGAGCTGGGATGTCCATTTTTCTCTGCCTGCTTATTTGAGCTCCCAACCCTGCAAACAAGTATTCTTTTTGCAGCCTATTTAGTGTTTTGTTTTTCACGTTTTCTTGCTTTTCGTTGGTGATGCTGCTATTTAAAACAGCAGCTGATGATATGATACTTTATTTGGAAAACCCAAAAGACTCTACCCCAAAACTGCTAGAACTCATACAAGAATTCAGTAAAGTGGCAGGATACAAAAATCAATGCACAGAAATCAGTTGCATTTCTATATACCAACAGCGAGACAGAAGAAGGAGAAATTAAGGAGTCAATCCCATTTACAGTTACACCCAAAACCATAAGATACCTAGGAATAAGTCTAACCAAAGAGGCAAAGGATCTGTACGCAGAAAACTATAGGATACTCATGAAAGAAATGGAGGAAGACACAAAGAAATGGAAAAACATTCCATGCTCATGGATTGGAAGAGCAAACATGAAGATGTCTATGCTACCTAGAGCAATCTATATATTCAAAGCAATCCCTATCAAAATACCATCAACTTTCTTCAAAGAAATGGAACAAATAATCCTAAAATGTATATGGAACCAGAAAAGACCCCAAAGAGCCAGAGGAACGTTAAAAAAGAAAACCACAGCTGGTGGCGCCACAATCCCGGACTTCAAGCTCTATTACAAAGCTGTCATCATCAAGACAGTATGGCACTGGCACAAAAACAGACACTAGATCAATGGAACAGAACAGAGAACTCAGAAATAGACTCTCAACTCTATGGTCAGCTAATCTTTCACAAAGCAGGAAAGAATGTCCAATGGAAAAGATAGTCTCTTCAACAAATGGTGTTGAGAATATTGGACAGTCACATGCAGAATTGTGAAAATGGACCATTCTCTTACACCACACACAAAAATAGACTCAAAATGGATGAAAGACCTAAATGTGAGACAGGAATCCATCAAAATCCTTGAGGAGAACACAGGCACAACCTCTTCGACCTCAGCCGCAGCAACTTCTCCCTGGACACATCACCAAAGACAAGGGAAGCAAGGGCAAAAATGAACTGTTGGGACTTCATCAAGATCAAAATCTTTTGCACAGCAAAGGAAGCAGTCAACAAAACCAAAAGACAACTGACAGAATGGGAGAAGATATTTGCAAATGACATATCAGATAAAGGGCTAGTATCCAAAAATCTATAAAGAACTTATCAAACTCAACACTCAAGGAACAAATAATCCAATTAAGAAGTGGGCAGGAGACATGAACAGACATTTATGCAAAGACATCCACATGGCCAACAGACACATGAAAAAGTGCTCCACATCACTCAGCATCAGGGAAATACAAATCAAAACCACAATGAGATACCACTGCACACCAGTCAGAATGGCTAGAATTAACAAATCAGGACATGGCAGATGTTGGCGAGGATGCGGAGAAAGGGGAACCCTCCTACACTGTTGGTGGGAATGCAAGCTGGTACAGCCACTCTGGAGAACAGTATGGAGGTTTCTCAAAAAGTTGAAAATAGAGCTACTCTATGACCCAACAATTGCATTACTGGGATTTACCCCAGAGATACAAATGTAGTGATCTGAAGGGGAGCCTGCACTCCAATGTTTGCAGCAGCAATGTCCACAATAGCCAAACTATGGAAAGAGCCAAGATGTTCATAGACAGATAAATGAATAAAGAAGATGTGGTATATATATATATATATATATATATATATATATATATGCAATGTAATATTATACAGCCATCAAAAATAAAATCTTACAATTTACAACAATGTGGATGAAACTAGAGGGTATTATGCTAAGCAAAATAAGTTAATCAGAGACACTTATCATATGATCTCACTGATATGTGGAATTTGAGAAACATGGCAGAGGATCATAGGGGAAGAGGGGAAAAAATTAAACAAGAAGAAAGCAGAGAGGGAGACAAACCATAAGAGACCCATAATCTCAGGAAATAAACTGAGGGTTGATGGAGTGAAGAGGGTGGGAGGGATGGGGTGTTTGGTTGATGGACATTGGGGAGGATATGTGCTATGGTGAACGCTGTGAATTCTGTAAGACTAATAAATCACAGACCTGTACTCCTGAAACAAATAATACATTATATGTTAATTTAAAAAGCACAAAAAGAGCACCTGAGCATAGTGTTGACAAGCTGTCTAGTTTTCATTAGCACAAAAAAGCTATGATATGCCTTTTAGAGAAAATATATGTGTTAGATAAGTTTCATTTATACATGAGTTACAGTGCCATGGGCTATGAGTTCAATGTTGATTATTCAATCATGTATATTAAATAAAGTATCCTTTTTTAAATTTTTAATTTTTTTCTTAGAGAGAGAGAACATGCAAGCACATGTGAGTGGGGGAAGGGGCAGAAGGAGAGGAAGAGAGAGAGAATCTTAGGCAGGCATATGCTCAGTGAGGAGCCCATCACAGGGCTCTATCCCATGACCCTGAGATCATGACCTGAGCTGAAATCAAGAGTCAGATGTTCAACCAGCTGAGCCACCCAGAAGGCCCTAAATGGGGTATCTTTAAACAGAAACACACATTTTAAAAAGTTATGTATTGATCAGTTGATGAGTATGTTATGATCAGAAACTTGCAAGATCAAGAAACTTGAAGAAACTTGCTGGATAACTCTATATATTTGGCTTAGGAGTGATATTTCAATATCTGCTCATTCAGTGTTTGTGGCAATTATACAGAACATAACTATAGCAAGGACAAGCATCAAAAATCGACTGAACATTTCTAGTTTTAAAGGCAATCTGACTGTGACATCTCTCACCCATACCAGTTGAATACCCTGATTAAAGGAGGTCACTTTCACTATTTCATTCTTCTTATTACAGCCCTCTCAAAGCTGCAAGCATACTTGAGAGGGCAGCATCCCAGTGGAGACCTTCTGCATAAAGGGAGAACCCACAAGTGCTGCTGTCCACGGTGCTGATCATACAAAGGCAGCTTCCCGCAAGACTTTTCATCTGTTAACCAAAATGCTGGCTAAACTCTCTCCAGGGGAAGGTTTTCATTGGCTGGCTTGGGAAGCATGCCCTTCCCTGAACCAAATGTGGCCCAAGAGAGAAATGTTATGATTGGTATTGAGGTTAGAGTTCCTACCGGTATCGCAGAGGCTAAGGTAGGAGCTGATGTTTCCCCAAAGGAAAATGTAGGCTCTATTGCCAGTATGAAGTAGACTAGATTCCACATAGGCAAGAGAAATAGATTTCATCAACTACTCCCCTGTGATAGTCATCTGTGTGTTTTCAACACCCTTCCACCATCATTATAGATTATCTGTTTATGTCTCTTGAACTTCAAAGAATCTGATTCTCATGAAAGAAATTTTTTTAACACTAGGAAAATGATGCTAACTTTTGTCAAAAGCAGGAAAGAAAGTGTGGAGTTTCTTTGGAGAAAGAAATTGTCCTAGAAAATGAGGGTAACCAAATTTGCATTTCTCTAATATTGCAATAATTGATGTCATCGCCCCTGGCGAAGACTACACACAGAAATATTGCCTTGGTCATTGGAAACTAAGGTCTGATTAATAAGTAAGAATGATCTTGCACTATGCTACCACTCCTCATTAGCCCAGCAAGGCAGGGAAGTCCTGGAATCTTACCATTCTATTATACAGTATATGTATGAGCCTGGGAGTTCAAGTACCACTGACTCTATGTCTAATTCACATCGTGCTGTAGGTTCTGTGGAGGTAATTTGATGAACTTTGGGCCTCACTGAGGTAGCTAAAAGGTCTGGGATCAAGGACAGTGTATTTTCTTGTCAGAATTCAAATTCCCTTTTTCCCTTTTAGTAGCACAGTGTTCTCACTGGTGTTGTCTAGCATAGAAAAATGTTCCCCAGAAGACTTGTAGATCCTTCATCTGGGACTGGATACAGGATATACTCACTTTAAGAAACAAAAATGGTTGGAGTGCCTGGGTGGCTCTGTCATTGGGTGTCCACCTTTGGCTCAGGTCATGATCCCAGGGTCCTGGGATGGAGCCCTGCACTGGGCTCCCCGTTTAGTGGGAGGCCTGCTTCTCCCTTTCCCATTCACTTAGCTTGTGTTCTCTTTCTCTCACTGTGTCTCTCTCTGTCAAATAAATAAAATCTTTTCTAAAAAAAGAAACAAACAAACAAAAAAAAATGGCAGGGCACCTGGGTGGCTCGGTTAAGCATCTGACTCTTGATTTCGGCTCAGGTCATGATCTTAGCATTGTGGGATCAAACCCTGTGTCAGGCTGTGCACTTAGAGGGGTGTCTGCTTTTCTCCCTCTCCTTCTGCCCCACTCACACTCTGACTCTCTATCTAAAATAAAGAAATAAATCTTTAAAAAGAAAAGAAATAAAAATGGCATCACTCCATTCGAGTGGGAAGATAGGACTTTTATCCCCTATATTATTTGGGAGTCTTTTGGCTTCTAGTAAAATAAATTGAACTCAAAATGTCGTAAGCATAATAACAAATTTATTAGCCCAAATAACTAAAAATGTGGGGATGTACACCCAGCTTAAGGTAGTGCTGGGTCCAGAGACATTTCATCATTAGGGCTGGAATCCTTTCCATCTCTCAGCTCTGTTTTCTTTTGTGTTGGCTTCACTCCCAAGCCCAAGTGATATTCTCCACAGCTCTTGGATCACACAGTCCTTCCTGCTAGTAGCCCCTCTGCCAAAAGAGAAGTTCTCCTCACAGTCTTTCAGAACACATCCTGGGTGGGTCTGAGTTTCATTTGATTTAACTGGGGCCCATGCTTATTCCTGAACAAAACACTAAGACCTAAGTGATAAAATAAGCTGATTGGCTGGACCTAGAGCCAGAAGTGGGATTACCCCAACTCAAACCACATGGACTGAGAAAGGTGGACAAATTGTTCTCCAAAGGAAACTCGGAGATGTCTCCAGAAAGAGGGAATAGATGTTGGTAGGAGAAAAGAAAACATGACCGCTACAACATTGCTTTTGGCAAAAAGTCTATGTGCTTAGGGGACAGCGTAAGATTCATTTCATATTGATTTTTCCTAAGTTGCCCAGAAGTGATAGATAGTATTGACAACAAAAGGATGTGTTGGTTCCTTTTAAGGTTCCTTTCTCCCTCACTCTCACCACATTCTTAGAGAAATGCCCATCCACCTATATAGGCGTGGGCCTCTACGGCCATATTTTTTTTATCTGTTTCCGTCCTGAATGGACGAAGCATGAGGACACCTGACCCATAGAAGCTAATTATTACCAATCTGGTGGCCAGTGAAATTCTCCCTGGGGATCCACTGAGGCTGAGAGAGGTTTTGATTCTGCTTACATTAATTTGAGTTGGTTTCTGTTACTTGAAACCAAATGACTTCACCAAGACTAATTCCGGTCACAGGATTCCTATAGAACTGAGGCTAGGAAATTCTGCTTATCTTGACTGGTCTTGCTATACAGGAAAATAACATAGAAGGGATCGTGGGGATAAGAAGTATTGGGAAGGTGGGAAACACTGAGCTTTTAGATAGGGTAGCCAGGGGTCTTCTCCCTGATAGAATAACAATAAAGCAAAGATTGGAAAGAGGCAAGGGGATGATTCACATGATTATCTGGGTGCACCTGTGTGTGTGTGTGTGTGTGTGTGTGTGTGTGTGTGTGTGAAGAGTGGTGCTGGCAGACTGAACAGTGGTAACAAACCCTGAGGCAGGGTTTGTCATATCCAAGGAACAACATAGAGGCCAAAGAGAAAGAAGCAGAATGCGTCAGAGTGGTGGGAGATGAGAAAGGATGATAACAGGGGTCAGACACGGAGGACCTTGTAGGTGATCACAGAGCTTGGGCTTTTGCTAAGGATGAAGAAAAAAGCCACTAAATAGGTTTAAGCAGAGTGACATGATCTGAATCTAATTTAATGACAACCCTTTGGCTGGTATATTGACCACAGGCTGCAGAGGGGCTAGTCAGGGGAATATGGCAATGATCCAGGTGGGACATGGTGACAGAGCAGCAACAGAGGTGTCACCTGGAAAGTTAGAAATGCAGATTCTCAAGCCCCACTCCACGCCTATAGAGGTAGAATCTGCATTTTAACACGATCCGCAGTGCTTATATGCAAGTTAAAGCGTGGGAACAGAACCCTTCTTTCTTTGGGCCTGTTTCTTCCCTACTCTAAGGGTCTGTGACCGAGGTGTCCCTATGGCCCCTTGTACTTGCAATTTTCTTTTCTTTCTTTTTTTTTTTTTAAGATTTTATTTATATATTTAAGTGGGGGAAGAGAGAAAGAGAGAGGGGGGTGAGAAGCAGACTCCCCAGGGAGCAGGAAGCAGGAAGCCTCAATCCCAGGACCCTGAGATGATGACCAGGGCCAAAGGCAGACGCCCAACTGACTGCGCCACCCAGGCGCCCCCCAGTTGCAATTTTCTAAGCTCCTTTCTTACAACTATGCGTGTGAGTCGTTATGAAAAGGCAGCTGAAGAAAACAAAGGATAAGCGACCTTTCTGCAAAGCCCCTGCTGCCCACAACCGGAGGCAGCTGGGCCCTGAAGCAGCTTTGTGATCCAGATCAGTAGGGGCCCCGCGGGAAGAGGCCGCCTGGGATTTTTCCTGGTGCTGGGGTGGAAGGGCGCCCAGCTGGACGGGAGTGGAAGGTGTCGGGCAGTAACAGGGCAGCAGGAGGCGCTGTGAAGTGCTGGTGGGTGGGGCCCAGACCCAGAGGAAATGCAGGGTGCTGGGTGGCCTCAGGGAGGCAGCAGGCTCTGCGCCGGCGTCACCGCAAGACACAGATAGGGACGCACCCGGGCGCAGAGCGGACTCAGGGTGGCAGGAGGCGCTGCGGAGTCGCGGCTGGCAGATCCTGGGCCTCCTGGGGAATATACCTGGGCAGGTGGGGGCGGCCCCGAGGGGGCGGGGCTGGGGGCGGGGCCCAGGTCCGGCCAACAGGAGCCCGAGGCCGCGACGGCGGCGGGATGCTCTCGCTCTACGCGCAGCAGAACAGAGCGCACACGGATCCAGCGCACGCGAGCCCCAGACTCCTCGGAACTGAGCGAGGTGAGCCAGAGCCAAGTCGGGTGGCACGAGTTTGGGGCTCCCAGGCACTGGAGCGGCCGCGGGGCCGGGTGGCTTCTCGGACACGGTCCCCGCGGTCGGCGCCCGAGCTGGCATCAGCCCGGGGCTGCCTCCCGGTGGCTGGGATGCTGGGACACCTTCCCAGGTCAATCCAGGTCCAGCCAGCTCTCTGGCGTCGTCTACGCCGTGGCCTGGGACACGGAGCTGGGGCGATAAGCATTTCTGAGCTACTCAGGAACAAGGTCCGGGACTCCCGGAGCCCGGGGCGGCGCCTTGCCTTGTCTCTCTGCCCAGCCCCTGTTCAGCCCCCTTTCCTGGCCTTGGTGATACTAGACCGCGATTGTTCCCTTTACCTTCTGGAATGTTTTCAACACTTGAATCGGGTTGGGTTCTCTCCAGCGGCTTTAGCAGACTGACTTCTGCCACAACACCGTGTGCGGTCGCTCTGTGCAGGGTAGGCAGGGGCTGTGCAGTCGCCGGGGAGGAGTTTGGGTACCGCGCCTAGAGCCTGCGGCTTGGGGTCCCTTCCTGGGGCATGGGAGATAGGCGAGGTCGGGGGTGAGCCAGCGGGGCAGGTAGAGAATGGCCGTCAAGAGTGGCCCTGGAATTTGAAAAAAAAAAAAAATCCTTTGAATCTTGCTATCTGTGTGGCTTTGGGCAAGTTATCTAATTACTCTGCACCTCAGATTCCCCTCTGTGTGAAATGGGCACAGTACTTGTACTTCATATAATTATGATCATCAAATAGGTAATGTGTAAAAACAGCTGCGCAGGATGGCTGGGAGAAGGAAAGGCTCAGTGTATGACAGCCGCTATTCTTGCTCTTGGTGGTATTGTTGTCATTATTACTATTGTAGGAGCAGCACAGCTAGCCGTTCAGTGTGGCCTCCTAAGTTCAAATCCCAGCTCAGCCACTTTCTAGTGTGACCTTGGACAAACTAAACTTCTCAGGGCCTCCATTTCATTTGTATAATGGGGAGAATGAGGATGCCTACCTCAGAAATCTGTTGCGGAAATGAACTGAGTTAATACCTGTAAAGTACTTTAGAGAGTGAATGCTTGGTGTCAGCTATGGGTTGATGCCTTCCCAAAGGCATCATGTTTAATCAAGCAGCACAACCTAATAGTAACCACAACCTTGCTTTGAAGTTGGAGTTTTGAAGTTGGAACATTGTTTGTGTGAACATTTATCTGTTTTGTGATGAGCCAGATGGGTTCCCTTCTTTGGCCTATGGTTTCACTGACATGGGTGGCTGATCCACTGGGGTCAAGGTCAGTCCTGGAGAAGGAGCTGATGGGGCAGAGGGAGCCCAGGGGCTGTCTTCAGTGAGGAGGGTTAGAGACAGGAGCACCCAGAATCTGTGATTCTAAACATTCCCACAGAAGAAAACCTTCCCTGGGTTGCAGTCTTATTTGACAGGAAGTTAAACCTGGATCCAGGTTTTAATCTTTAATTTTTAAAAAGATTTTATTTATTTCTTTGTGTGTGAGAGAGTACAAATGAGGGGAGGGATGGAGGGACAAGCTCCCTGCTGAGCGTGGAGCCAAAGGCAGAGCTCGATCCCAGGACCCTAAGGTAATGACCTGAGCCAAAGTCAGATGCTTAACCAACTGAGCCACCCAGGCACCCCCAGATCCAGGTTTTTAAAACAAACAAACAAACAAACAAACAAACTTGTTAATGTATTTGCTTTTGGATTGTAGAGAGAAAAGAGATGGGGATGAGAAATATTTTCAATGATAAAATAAGTTACATTCTCTTGCCAAGAGGCTAACAGCATAATTTTGAGGGTTGAGAAGGTTTTCTCCATCCCAGTAAGGTCATATGCATCTGGGAGGGGGCGCTGCTGGAGGGAGGCAGCTGCCTTTGGACATCTCTCCCTAGCCTCCCCCTCCCCCAGCACTCTTATTTCCTTTACACTATAAACCTGAAACCCACTAACATCATAAACTTGGAAGCCTCCCAGCTTTGCCCCCAGTTCCCAAATCTGGCCACTATCCCATGGGGTCAGCGTAGAGAAAAAGTAACTTGTGCAGTCCAGAATCCTGCCCAAAGAACTTGATGGAACAAAAGTCCTTGTCCCAGACACAGGCCCTCTGGGGGCATGGGGCCCACCCTCCATATCCTACTCCAAATTAAGCTCTACCCTACTTTGCCTCTGTCACCAATGGCAGGCACAGGAGGCAGAGTTTCCAGATAACCACCTCTCCCCCTTTACCAGTGCTCACAGGGGTCTGGAGGCAGTTACAATGAATGTCCAGAATTTGGAAATTAAATAGCTCAGGATCCCCTCTTTTTCCCTCTTCCTTGGGGAGGGGGCAGCACCCGGCACAACGCCAGGCCCCTCAGAAGCATATATGGTGGTGGAGAAGGCTGCAAGGTTCTAATCCATTTCCTCTCCTTACCAGCAGTGTGGCCTTGCATGAACTACTCCACCTCTCTGAGCCTGTTGAAACACAAAATGAAATCTATATAGATAATATGTCTATTTACAGAGAGAGACTGTATATATCTATGAGACTAGTGAGAGTTTATATATGATAACCATGAGAGGACTCTCCCAACATATAAACAATACATATATATGTATACATATATATATATGGCCTACAATACACGTATATTAGTTCGTTTCTAGAAAGAATGTGGTTGCATGTTGTGAAGTTTCTGTAACTGCAATGCATTGTGGACATTGATGAATGTGGTAATTTGCTTTCCATCACTTTCCCCCAAACAAAGCTGTTATTGAATCAAAGTGTATTCCCCTAATTAGTGATATCTTAGAATCAAGGAAATATGGCACAATGCCTGGCAAATATTAAGTGGCCAAGAGCTGTGGGCTATTGTTTAGAAGGTGTTCTAGAAACACCAAAAGCTTGACTCTAAAGAGAAGTTAAACAGAAATGAAACAGAAACTCCACTTGCAGGGAAAGCAGCGGAGTAAAAGCCTGGAAAACACAGCTGGGAGCTGACCGAACAGGATCTAAGTTGGCTGCTGAGCAATTCTCTTGGCAGGTTGTATCTGTCAAAGAGAATTCAGGGTGCTTGCTCAGCTAGACGCTGAGGGAGGCACCAGGAGCAGGAATGCTGCCCTCAAGGGGGCAGGTTGAGGGAAGTGATAAGGCGGGGGGGGGGGGGGGGCTTGCTCTAGCGCTGGTAAGAGTGGTAGAGAGGCCCACGCGCAGTGCAGAGGGCTCCTGCTCCAGGCACGCAAGGGAAAGGTTCTTCAAACCTGCCTGGTGATTCTCCGATTAAACCCCACCCAGACCCTTTGGCAGCGGCCAAAAAAACAAATACCCAAGAAAAGAGGCCAGGACCTCAGAATGCAGATTTGTCCAGCCCCCAGAGGGAAAAAGGAAGGTGGCCTGGAGGGCACGTGTCACCAATAGTCGGGCCTCCAGGCACTGCCTGGCCAGTGGGGGGAGAAGCGGGGGGGGGGGTGCTCTTGGTGCATGCAGCTGGGAGCTCACCTGATTTTCTTCTCCACCCCCTCCAGCGTGCCTGCCCCTCCACATCCCATTCTGGCCATGGCTCCTGGAGAGAAGATCAAAGCCAAAATCAAGAAGAATCTGCCGGTGAGGGGGCCCCAGGCGCCTACAATCAAAGAACTGATGCGGTGGTACTGTCTGAACACCAACACCCACGGCTGTCGCCGAATCGTGGTGTCCCGAGGCCGCCTGCGGCGCCTGCTCTGGATTCTGTTCACGCTCACCGCTGTGGCCCTTATCTTCTGGCAGTGTGCTCTCCTGGTGGCCTCCTTCTACACCGTCTCTGTCTCCATCAAAGTCCACTTCCAGAAGCTGGATTTTCCTGCTGTCACCATCTGTAACATCAACCCTTACAAGTAAGAGGCAGGAGCAGGGCCATGGGGATGGGGGCCGCGCCCCCCTGGAAGGCCGCAGCCCCTCTCCAAAGTATCAGGTGCCAGCCAGGCCGCAGACACGCTTTTTAGAAATCTGAATTCGTTGCCAACCTTGGTAAACTCCCTCTCCCAGGTTCTAAATCTGTACCAAGTTTTCTGTCTATCAGCTGCTCCTGAGGATGGACTAGCTCAGGATGTACAGGAGGGGAAGGCAGCAGGGGTCAGTTTCACTTGGAGGTTGGACCTGGAATGGGCTACGCCTGCCCCCCATCCCAGGGACCTGAGTGAGTGGGCACACAGGAGCACACATAGCCCTGTTTAGCCATTTCCCAGGAGCCCTGTAAGCTTACACCTCACTCCCCTCAAAATGTGAGCGAGAGGCTGACTCAGAAGTGACACCCGGATGACTTCCGGAAGCATCTCAGCTGCCCCAAACCCTCCTCTGAGTGAACCCAGCCCCACTAATTGAGATCGCCAGGCTCTCTGCAGGATCAACCTTGGTCCTGCCCTATTGTCTGCCATGGGGCCTGCTCTTAAATGGGTCACTGGAATCCTGCTCAGGATTATTGAAAACTGATCTGTGAGGCAGGTCTGAATCTGGCAGAATTTGTCTGAGCAGGTGTGGGTGTGGAGAGAAGGGAGGAGCAGGGGAGGAAGAGTATCAAAGGAAACCAACTGGGCAAAATCAAAATCAGGTCTAAGACTCATTCTCCACCTCAGCATCTTTTGATCCCTCCCTCTCTTCCATCTGTCACTTATTCTGTAATCAGACAAGTGGCCATGCAGTGTGCTAGAGTCAGGGCCATGGACCTGAACAACCCAACAGTCTTTGTCCTAATGGAGCTGAGTTGTAGTGGAGAAGTGAAATATTAACAAATATAATTCCACTAATAAACTTAATAGTGAATGTTTGCACACACACACACACACACACACACACACGGGATAAACTCAGAATCTCTGCAACACTCCCATTTCACAGATGAGAAAACTGAGACACAAGGAGGCTAAAACAACTGGTCCAAGGTCACAAATCCAGGACCAGGATGGGGAAATGGGACCCCATGTAGTTTGGCTCTGGAGTTCATACACCCGGTCACCCTGCTGTGTCGCCAAGACAGAGAGCAAGGGGTAGAGAGGGGAAAGATGAGGGCATTTAGGAGGGAGACCAGGACTATCTGTGTTGTGAGAATTTAAAGATGGTGTTGTGCTTCATGCAGTCACATCCTGTGTCATTCTTCTGTGTTCTTGGGGGTTGTCAAGGTGACAGTACTACCTCTTCCCCCTCCCAGCACTGATTCAAGGGGAATCCGTGGGCAGGGCCAAGTGAGCTCCGCGGAGACAAAGCCTGTCCCCTGGACAGACTTCTGGTTAGCAGGTGTTGTCTGCACTGCAATTGTCCTCCCCGTGGCTGGTTTATGGGAGGCACCTGATAGTCACCACTCCAGAAATGCTGGTTGGGGCAAACTCACCAACACACCCTGAGAGCAAGCAGATGGTAGTGGCAGAAATGCAGCCATAAGAAGTCACGCAAGGGTCACCTGGGAGCCTGTCACCGTTTACTTAAGCCAATCGTCACTTTGGATGGGGCAAATCATAAAAGCCTTGGTCTCCTTGGCCAAGGAGGCAGGAGGGAGCAGGCCCAGGGCTGCCACACATTGACGGGAAGTGGAGGGGAGAAGGGCCAGCACTCAGAGGAGCTTGCCCTTTCTTTGACACCTCCTCCCCACCTTGGCAGGTACAGTTTGGTGCGGGACCTTCTAGCTGACTTGGAACAGGAGACCAGAGTGGCCTTGAAGACCCTGTATGGCTTTCCAGAGAATACGTCTCGAAGACGCCGAGAGGCAGAGTCCTGGAATTCGGATTGGGAGGGCATCCGGCCCAAATTCCTCAGACTGGTCCCACTGATGGCTTTCAGTCAGGATGAGACCGGCGAGGCCAGGGACTTCCTCACGGGGCGGAAGCGGAAGTTCAGTGGGCGCATCATTCACAAGGCGTCAGATGCCATGCGTGTCCACAGGTCTAAGGAGGTGGTGGGATTCCAGCTGGTGAGATGCACATCCTCCACCAGGGGACAGGGGGGACAGCTGGGGGGCAGGGAGCAGCCGGAGATGGTGAGTCCAGGAGGGTTTCTCCTTTGCCACTGTCTCTGCGGTCCCGTCCGAAGAAATACAACCAGCTCAGGGTGAATTTTCTGCAAGCAACTGAAACTGACTCAGGCAATATTAAGCAGGAAAAAAAAAAATGTCTTAGAAAGGGACCAGTAGCTCATGGAAGCCTCTCAAAGGACAGGACATAGCGAAGATCCAGGAATCTAGGTGGCAAGAAATGCTGGAGTCATTTCACGTATGGCTCTGGATGAAATAAACTTCAATTATTTTCAGGCTTTTTGCTAATCCATCCATAAAGATGATTCAAGTCCCATCTTGGGACTATCTGATTGGCCAAGTTTGCATCACCTAATGGCTAACAGAGGGTGAGGAATCATGGTGGACAGTCTCATCAGACTGTATCCAATAGGGGAAAGGACATTCCACCAAAACAAAATTAGGGTGCAGACCCCTGAAGGAAAAAAATAGATAACAAGAAGTAGAAATGGCCGATGATCCCTGCAGTACTTGCCTTTGTGAGGGACCCCGAGGAAGCAGCCATTCACCAAAATTGAATTCCATTAGTGTCCCAGGCAAAGTCAATCCATCACCCTATCTCTCTATGCCCCAGACTCCTCTGTGGGATGAGATACCTCCTCTCTATAATGTATAGAAGTGGCTTGCCAATTGTGAGACCCCGGGGCACCCTTACAATCCTGAAAAAATGGCCCTTTCTCTTAATCACTGAGCCTTTTCAAAGTCTTCCTGGGTATTTTCCTGAGATAACCACCCCATCATCCCTGAGAGCCAGATCAGGCATTTGAGAGTTTCCAAACTCTATGTGACAATAACATCTGAAACATACTACAGTCTCCCTATAAGGCTCTCATTATTTAATTTTTTTTAAGATTGTATTTATTTATTTGACAGACAGAGATCACCAGTAGGCAGAGAGGCAGGCAGAGAGAGGGGGTGGGAAGCAGGCTCCCCGCTGAGCAGAGAGCCTGATGCGGGGCTCGATCCCAGGACTCTGAGATCATGACCTGAGCCGAAGGCTTTAACCCACTTTAACCCCCTGAGCCACCCAGGTGCCCCGCTCTCATTATTTTATATTTCAAATGTTGGTCTGCCCAGCTACTCTCTGAGGTTGGGAAGGATGATGGTTTAGCCAACATTTGGCAGGTGCAATAATGGAGCCGTAATGCCTTGCCCAAGATCCTGCAGAGAAATCATGCTGGAGTCTGGGCAGAGAAATCATGCTGGAGTCTGGGCAAGCATCCAGATTTCTAGACTGCTGACCTAATAGGAAATGGCTAGAGGTGTGTGGGAGGCCAGTAGCAATAATCAGTCGTAGCCCTCGCTATCTGGAGATGCTAAAGAAACTGGTTTTTCTTCTTATCTGGTAAGCAGTCACAGGAAGTCGTGACAGTGAGACTCTGTCCTCCTCTCAGCCCCTTCTTGGTCCTTGAGGCCGATTTCTCTCAGCCCCTGGAAGTAAGAGGAAGCCCATCTTTGCTTCAGGCGCCCTTCCCGTTCCCCGAGTGTCTGGTCTAGAGTCCCAGTTCCTCAACCTCACCGTCCTCCGGAAGGCCCGTGCTAGTGCCGATGGCTCCAGCCTACTCTCTGCTCTTCTTCACAGTGCTCAAATGATACGTCCCACTGTGCCCTCTACACCTTCAGCTCAGGCGTCAATGCCATCCAGGAGTGGTACAAGCTCCACTACATGAACATCATGGCGCAGGTCCCTCTGGAGAAGAAGATCAACATGAGCTACTCTGCCGAGGAGCTGCTGGTCACCTGCCTCTTTGATGGGGTGTCTTGTGATGCCAGGTCAGGAGAGGGGTCCACTCCCCCAGCTTTGTGCCCCAGGCCTGCACCTGCAGCTCAGCAGCGGAGGGTCTAGGAGTGGAAGATGCTCTTCTCACTGTCCCTGCCCTTTGGAAAACAGCTTACATGGAAGCCAGGCTCTAGAGTCAGTGAGGAAGATAGAGATGGCACAGAGTCAGAATATCCTTGAACTCATGAAATTACTCATAAACATCTTTTTAACTTTTTAAAATATTTTTATTTATTTATTTGACAGAGAGAGAGAGAGATCACAAGTAGGCAGAAAGGCAGGCAGAGAGAGATGAGGAAGCAGCTCCCCATGGAGCCAGATGTGGGCCTTGATTCCAGGACCCTGGGATTATGACCTGAGCCAAAGGCAGAGGCTTTAACCCACTGAGCCACCCAGGCACCCTTAAATTACTCATAAAAACAGAGTGGTTGATGGTATATATGTATAACCTCATCCACACCAGTGATGGAGAACCACTGAGCTAGCACAGAGGAAGAAACAAGAGAAGGAAGGGAAGGTGGCAAAGAGAGAGGAAGAAAGGTCTACGTACCAATGGGTGAGCTCTCCCAGCTTTCTGCCTTGAAGTTAACACTCAGACCCCTGGTGGTGACTGAGCAGGGATGGAACATTCTAGAGTGTTCCTGACTATCCAGAAGGCATACTTCATTCTATTTAAACACTAAGGCTTTCTATATGTAAGTAGATATATTGGTCGTTTTGAAGCTGAGTGATTGGAATCATGGTCGCCTGAGGGGTGGGTTCTAAAGGCAACAGGTGATGTGCTTCCTTCTTTGGAGATCATTTCCCAGTATTGGAATGGGAAAAAATGTCAAGTGTTGGCTGAGAAATTCACAAGCTGAGGAATCTGAGAGCAGACAAATGGCACAAGGAGTGCCACCTCGAGATGGAGACAGAGATGAGAGGGTTGAGATGGAGAACAGAGCAGAGAATAGTCCTACATCAGTGTGCCTCAGGCTGGGTGAGGGACTTTGTTTGTGGCTTATCAGACCGAAGGGTGGAGAAAGTAAGACATTTTCCATTGCCCATAAAAGAGAGCTGGCCCCATAAGCATGGCCCATCCAGCCTTGAGGGGAGGCCCTACGTTCAAGGGGAGGCCCCACCACGGCTCCTTCTGACCCATGATCTTCCTCATAGGAACTTCACGCTTTTCCACCATCCAATGTATGGGAATTGCTACACATTCAACAACAGAGAGAACGAGACTATCCTCAGCACGTCCATGGGGGGCAGCGAATATGGTAAGGAAATCTGCACCAACGGTGAGCACACCAGCAGCAGGACAGCCGTGCCCGAGCCTTCCAGAAAGGCAGGATGGCTCCGTCTGGCCAGAAACCAGGGACACCCCTTACTCCCTTGCTGCAGCGTTTCCATCAGCATCCATGCTGGCTCCTTCTTTCTCGGTGTCTATTTTCCTTTCTGACATCTCCTCTTTACTTGAGAGAGAGAGAGAGAGCAGCAGTGACATCACTGCGGTAAAACCGCTCTGGTTTGCGTTTGGAGCTGGAATGAGTAACGCAGCACAGGCAGTTTTCAGATGGACTTGAACCCAGATATGCGGAGCAGAAGATGAGGGAGACACACCTTTACCTTGGTTGAGATAACGCAGCTCTGTCCCTCACCGTGTGGCCCCGTGCAAGTGACTGCCCGTCATCTGCAAAGCGGACATCATAATAACATGCCTGCTCTGAGGCTATCGAGAGGACTTCCTGTGTGTAGCGCTCCCAGTAAGTCCCGGCACACACCGGATGAGTCCGCCCAGGCTGCGTAGCAAAATATCACAGGCCGAGAGGCCTGAAAAGCACACATTCATGTTCTCTCGGTTCTGGAGGCAAGGGGCCCAGGGTTAAGATGCTGGTGAATCTGGTTTCTGGTGAGAGCTCTCTTCCAGGCTCGAAGATGGCTGCCTTCCCGCTGTGTCCTCACCTGGCCTTTCCTCTGTGGCAGAGAGAGAGGGAGCGCTGGTGTCTCCTCCTATTCCCATAAGGACACCAGTCCTATGGGATCCTGGCTCGCCTTATGACTCCATTTAACCTTAATTACCTCCCTAAAGGCCCTACCCCCAATTCTGTCTCATTATGGGATAGGATTTGAACATACGGGTTTAGAGGGAGGGGAACACACACGAAACGCACAATCAATGCTGGTTGTGATCGTCATTCCTGCTGTTGGTAGTGTTATGACTACCACCACCAGCCCTGGTAATACCATGACAACCTCTAGCCCTGCCACCAACCCCGCTCAGCTACCATGACTGCTGTAGGGCAATCAGGGACAGATGGGCCTGGCTTACCGGCAAGAGGAATTTGTGCAAAGTCCTAAGCAAATTGAACATGATGTGATACACAGACGCACTCCCACAAGGAAAGGCAAGGCTTTGTCATGGAGGAAAACAGTGTGGACGCCTAACCTTTGTGACTATGTGGTCTGTATTCTTACCAAGACTGCAAGAAACCGTAATGTAGGGCACGTACTCTGGTGGGAAGGAGGAGTCTGGGAACTGGGAGCGACTCTGCAACCTCTGTGCTGTGTGACCTTGAGCAAACCACTTGACTGCTCTGGGCTTCAGTTCCTTTATTTGCAAATGGAAGAAGTCAAAATGAACTCTCAAAATTTTCTTTTTCATTTCTTTTCTTTGGTTCTTTTTTTTCTTAAGATTTTGCTTATTTAAAAAAAAAAGATTTTGCTTATTCATTTGAGGGAGAGAGAGAGCACAAGCAGGGGGAGCAGCAGAGGGAGAGGGAGAAGCAGGCTCCCCGCTGAGCAGGGAGCCTGATGCGGGGCTCCATTCTAGGACCCTGAGATCATGACCTGAGCTGAAGGCAGATAATTAACCAACTGAGCCACCCAGGAGCCCCCTGAACTCTCAAAGTTTTCTGTTTTCAATCCATATAGGCCCTGCTCATTTTCTCAGTCATTCACCAACAATTTATTAAGTACCTACTGTATGCTAGGTCCTCTTCCAGGCGTCAGAGACACTACAGTGTCTCTGCTTCCAGGGAGCTTGAACTACAATGGGGAGAGAGACAAAGAACAAATGAATGAACAAACACAGAGACATTTTCTGCTTATAAATCCTAATGAGGGCAATAAGGAAAATCAAGGAATGAAATCCCTTGCTGATCCCTGAATCCCTGATCCCTGCTGGGGTCAAGATGGGGGTTTTATTTCAAATAAGGAGGCATGTGTGACAAGAGTTAGTCAGGGATGAGAAGATCCATAGAAGAGCATTTGGGGCACTAACAAGTACGAAAACCCTGAGAAGGAAATGAATTTGATGTGCTCTAGAAGCAGAAATCCAGTGTGCCGGGAGCCTCTTGAGAGAGCAGGGAGGGGGACAAGGAGGGAAACAGAGGCAGGGCTGCCTCACTATAGGCGTGAAAGCCACAGTCAGGTTTACGGATTTTATTCCATGGGATTCCCATGTATCCAATGAGATGCCACTGAAGGGTTTCAGGCAAGGGAGTGACCTGATCTGATTTCCAATTTTACTTTTTCAAAATTTTGAAAAGATTTATTGATCTGTCTGAGGGAGAGAGAGGCAGAAGGGCAGAGGGAAAGTCTCAAGCAGACTCCACGCTGAGCTCAGAGCCCAACGCCGGGCTTGATCTCCCGACCCTGAGATCATGACCCACGCCGAAACCAGGAGTCAGATACCCAACTGACTGTGCCATCCAATTTTCCAAGATCCCTCTGGCTGCTGGGTGCAGAATACCCTGCAAGGGTAGGAGCTAGAATAGGGAGAGGAGTTAGACCAGTGACCAGATAGTCCATTAGTGCTTTTTTTTTTTTTTTTTCTAATTTATTTATTTATTTATTTGACAGACAGAGATCACAAGTAGGCAGAGAGGCAGGCAGAGAGAGAGGGGGAAGAAGGCTCCCCGCCGAGCAGAGAGCCCGATGTGGGGCTCGATCCCAGGACCCTGAGATCATGACCTGAGCTGAAGGCAGAGGCTTTAACCCACTGAGCCACCCAGGTGCCCCCCATTAGTGCTTTTCTATAAGGGTTTCAGCAGCCACAGCCCTGCACGTCCCTTTGGATACCGTGCAGAATGCCCCATCTCAAAGGACCATGAGGAGCTGCACATCTCGGGCAGGGTCGTGGCTCCTTTATTGCTCAGCAGAAGTGTGGCAGTGACACTGTTTTGGGGGACACAGCAGTGAGCAAAGTTGGGCACCAACTCTCCACCCCATCTTCTCCACGAAGCTTCCAGTCTAGCCCTGTGCACCTTCTGTGTGTTGAAAATGCCTGTGTCTTGGTTTGGAGCCTCCCAAAGCAGTGGGAGAGGTAGGCTCCCGCCAGGGAATGTTTACCAAGCCTTTGACCACAGTGGCCTTTTGTCTTCCCAGGGCTTCAGGTCATCTTGTACATAAACGAAGAGGAGTACAACCCCTTCCTGGTGTCCTCCAGCGGGGCTAAGGTGATTGTCCACCGACAGGATGAATACCCCTTCGTTGAGGATGTGGGGACAGAGATTGAGCCTGCCATGGCCACTTCCATAGGGATGCACCTGGTAAGAGAATGATGTTCTGACTTCTGTAGGGGTGGCAAGGAGAACAGATTTCTTTTTTCAAGGATAACCAATAACATACAGCTTACGGAAAAGTGTGTTGGTTTCAAGAGGAAGCAGAGTCCTGGATTTGCTAATAGGTCCCACAGTCGTCATTCGAGCAGTTCTCCTGAAGGCTGCCTTTGTATCCTCTACATGGTTAACAAGGCCACAGGATGCCATTCTGGGAAAGAACTGAAGGAACCTTGCTTGTTGCAAAGACAGACACTAGCAGTTATGGAAACTGCACTGGGAGCAAAGCATCAGACACTATATTTGTCACTAATATAAATAGAGCAGATCTACACCTTTCTTTCTGGGCCGCCTAAATGTGTATGAGACACGTAAACCACTCTTTAATGGCTAATGGGAAGTCACAGGGCCATCGGAGCTCTGTTTAGCCAATCGTACGTCCATCAGTTTCACCTCATTCATCAAGAACCTCCTTCTCCCTCAACTCTTCGTCCTTCTCTGACCTTAGTAGGTGCTGAAAACACTCATAACCTGTCAACGGAAGCACATCTGGGCTGCAGACTTGAATCCCTGAGTCAATGATGCCCAATAGGAACAGAAGGGCAAGGCGAGGGGTGTGCCCCAGACACTCCACTAATGCAATCTTCCTGTTTGAAGGACTGAGATCTTTTTTTTTTTTTTTTTAAGATTTTATTGATTTATTTGACAGACAGAGATCACAAGCAGGCAGAGAGGCAGGCAGAGAGAAAGGAGGAAGCAGGCTCCCCACGGAGCAGAGAGCCCAATGTAGGGCTCGATCCCAGGACCCTGGGATCATGACCTGAGCCGAAGGCAGAGGCTCTAACCCACTGAGCCACCCAGGCACCCCATTTATCTTTTTATGTCAGTAACTCTCTACCTTTTGTCTTCATCCCTTGCAAATCTGTCCTCCGGAGCATGGTTTCCAAACATGACTGATCGTTGGACTCAGATCCACTGAATCAGAATCTCTGAGAGACGAGCCCAGGTTCTGTGTTTTTACCAAAAAGTTGATTGTTCAATTTTCAATTGTTCAAGTGATTATTCAAGTGCAGAAAACCCAGGAACCTCAGCTTTAGAAAACTGAGTAGTTCAACATGAGAGGAGAAGGAAAGCGTGTCTTCCTGAGTGAAGGTAAAGCTAGAATCAGAAAAGCTTTAGCACAGCCATAAATGACGGCTTCGTACTGGGTTATAAAGTGATATAGTGAGCACGGGGCTCACCATCCATTATTTATCCACTCAACAAGCATTTTCTGAGTGTCTTTATATGCTGGACACTAGGACCATATCAGAGCGTAAGACACTCGCTGTCTTGTCGGAGCTTAGAGTCTGGCAGAGAGGATCAATCACAAACAAAAAATTGCACAAGTGATTAATTATAATCATCATCTGTGCTACCAAGGAGAAATGCAAGATGCACGAGAATCTATCATGAGGCTGGCTGACCTAGGGCTTCCAATGGGGGGAAATGGCAAGTTCAAGGAGTGCTTCCCAAAGGAAGCAATACTTAAGTTGAGAAAGCTGAGATGATGAACTGAGTACATGGTGACCGTCCAGAGGAAATCTGTGGTTCTGTGTCCCCATCAAATGGGACAATCCTGGACAAAAAAAAAAAAAAAACAATCAATATGGCTACCTGGAACCTGGGGGCTCTCAGGAGGCACATTCCAATGTGGGAAGTTTGTTTCAACACGAGAAGTGTTGTGTACCAACCTGGACTGTGGGAATACAGATTGCTCCTCCCCCACCCCCAAATGATCTTGAGCCCCAAGCTATGAAACTGTGGCTTGGAAAGACTTTGGGGCACCATGTAAGGATCTGGGTCATTGACTGTTCTCTTTACCAGGATTGCAAAACTCCCAAATCAGAATAGTGAATATTTTCACCCAACATTGCCCATGCAGTTTTACCTGCACCCTGAATAAGGATTTAGGATTTGCAGTACATCCTATCCTTTAAGAAATTTTTGCTACCTATCCTTTTGCCCTCTTGTTTCCTTCCGCCCCTTACAGTGTCTGCAGGCTTGGGGGAGAGGATCAAGAGCTTGGACAAGTGTAAGAACTGAGGAATTCTACCCTCTGATTTCCTTCTCTGAGCTTAGAAACACCCACCACTTTGTTAAGCAAACGTTTTCTTAAACAACGGTGGGTAAACAAAGACAGGGATGGGTTTTCTGCTATACCTAATTTGAGATGTAGAAAACCAAAGTGACAGAGCAGGGTCAGTCAGCTCTCCTGATTTACGAGCATATGGAACAACAAAAAGTAATCTTAGGGATTATTAAGAGGTCAACACGGGGTTACTAAGAATAAGTCCAAACAAATTAGACTTCCTTCCTTTCTTACTTATTTTCTGTTTACTTATTTTTCTCGACAGGCATGTTAAGCTGGTAGATGCAATCAGTTGGTTAAAAAATTTCCTTCATTTAGTGAGGGACTGTGTGTCCAAAGCACTGTAAATTCAGAGATGAATACAACAGAACACCTGCCTTTAGAGAGCTTATCTTTAAGACCACAGGGCTTTGCAATACAGTGCCCAGCTCCATGGGAACAGAGACATTCTGTCTCGTTACCAGGCTCAGTTCTTAGAACATAGTAGATGCTCAGTAAATACTGTTAGGTGGGTAGATGGATATATGGATGGTTGTACAGATGGTGGGGAGCCGCTGAAGCTGAAGGCTTCCTAGCTGATAGATTCTTGAAGGACAAGTGTCAGGCAAGTAGTTTCAGGAAGGGCTAATGAAAGCAAAGGGCAAAGCAGTTACAAAGGGGTAACAGGAAGTATTTTAAACTGAATAGTGAAACTTTCCGAGAAATCTCTTTGGTTGAAGTGTAGTTGAGATAAAGTAATCGAAATACTGGAGGCAGTGTCTTTACATAATTCCAGAAAGAAGTGGTGAGGCCCTTAGCTGAGGCAATGGCTGTAGGGACGAGCATAAGTGAATGGAGGCAACAGGGCTTGACAGCCAAGGTCAGTGAAGAAAGGTCTAAGAGGGAAGTTAGACTGATTTAGGTTTTGGCTTGGGCAGTGGGTGGGGACGGAGGTGCTGGGCTCCGAGTTAGGGAATGCAAGAG
This sequence comes from Taxidea taxus jeffersonii, assembly GCA_003697995.1. Lineage (NCBI taxonomy): Eukaryota > Metazoa > Chordata > Mammalia > Carnivora > Mustelidae > Taxidea > Taxidea taxus. The sequence continues at coordinate 35 of RCUC01163778.1, read as the reverse complement.
AAGAGATAAGTTTGTGGGGGAAGATGACCATTTCC